>JAEVFF010000035.1:492813-530160 GCA_018901945.1 Pugionium dolabratum
CAAATATAATAATTTGGCATAAACCCTCGACTATATAGATGACTCCATATTTTTCGTTCCGGAATAAATTTATCATTTTTGCAATTAATACAAGGACAGAAAAACTTACCTCCACTACTTTGAGCTATAGGTTGACTACTTGCAAAATTCATGAACTGCTCCATGCCTTAGGCAAATTCCGCCGAGATATTTCTTGTTTCATTATTAATTCTTCTGTACATCCAATATCTCGAATTGTTATAATTTCCCCACATGTTTTACAAAACTTTTTACTTTTGATTTCGCAAATGAGAGAATGGGATGGTGCATATATATACAATATTTTGCGACTACTTTGCCACTGACTTGCCACTACTTTGCGACTACAGCTATGTAGTCGCTTAAATGTCGTTATACCTAACACGCACATGTTTTTTTATGGTGGCACTTTGCCACCACTTTGTGACTGTAAAGCCACTACATACCATAGTCGCAAATTGGTCGCATTTTTAGCGACCAATAAGAGACTACCACCTGATTTTCCATATGTAGTCGCTAATCAATCGCTATTTTACGACTGATTAGCGACTACCAGGGTCAGTCTCAAAGCAGTCGCATCTCAGTCGCTAATTGGTTGCATATTGCGACTAATTTGCGACCACACTTATTGGTTACATATTTACGACCAATTTGCGACTACTATTCCGTAGTCGCAAATTAGTCGCTAAACCATGACAAATGTGATCGCAATTTTTGCGACCACGTATGTAGTCGCAAATTGCAGTCGCAAATTGGCAGTTTTCTTGTAGCGTAGAACCGGCCAAACAACGTTAACGTCGCATTTGAACAACATTCATTATCATATCTCAAAAAGATAAGCAAAGCTGATATATGAAAAGTAAATGTGGTTAATATTGGGAAAAAAACAAGAGATCAGACGTGTGGTCTCACTGTAGCCCAAAGAGGACGACTCTCTAATTATTTGTATTAATCCACTATTGGTTGAATAACATCTGTATATGGTATGTTTTCAATTACACGTGTGGTGGGGTAAAGATTAACGAAAGCTGACAAGTAAGAGTTAATTGTTCTTGTAGCACATTTCGCTTGATTAAAAAAATGTTTATATATATAAATCTTCTAACACAGAAAGACGTCAATAGAATAGCGGATATCGTCATATAACACATGCAAGTATATACAAATGTTTATACAGAGCATATTAATTATATTATCATATTAACACACTATAATTATTTTATTTGACTGAACTAGTAATTTTTTGTACATTTTATAAAAAAATTTATATTAAATCATGTTTTAAAAAACACAACTTTTTTAATAGATATATCATTTATTTTTTTGTAATTTAATTCACAACGTATCAATCTAATAATCTAATATTCTAAAATGATGTTTAACTCTACATCTCTAAAAAGAAAATCTAGAAGCTAAACAACCAACCAACTTGTTCCTCTTCAAATATTATTTGATTTAGAATGTTAAAATTGTGGACTTGTATGGATCTTGAAATTGTATGGATGATATAAGGTTGCCTCCAATTAAATGCTAAAGAATAAAAAAACAAATTCTATTGGCTTTTGGAAACGTATCTGTTTCAGTTGCGCGGTGGATATGTTGGGAAATGGGAATCGGGTTCTTAACTCTGATTGATGTAACTTAAACCTAAAATCAAAGCATGAATCTGCCTTCACCAAAATTCCAAACACACACAAACAAAGTAGAAGCCAAACACCCATTCATTGTATTTAACACCCAGATATTTTTTTTAGAAAAACAAATACATATAAAATTATGTTCTTATATTAAAATTATAGAATATTTGATCTGTGTCTATCTCTAATACCCATTTTCTCTTAAATTCAGAAGATCAAAGGCCCAAGGCCAAGTCACTGTAGAAGTATTGCACGAGGGAGTAATAGACATGGACTAAAGATTTTATGGGCCATTGGGCCCAACGATGGAAGCACGATTCTGGTTACCGTCTTCGACAGGAAATGCCCGACGAAACAAGAATTTCTCAGCCGGTGTTGACTTTGATCAGATCGGCGCCAAATTCTAAACGGAAAAATGAGAAACACGAGAATCTTGAACTTGAGTTTGGTATGTTTATTATTTGTCTCCGTTGTTAAAGCTCTTTCTCATGAACCAGAATTTGGTTCGGCTCGTGTCGTCTTCCAGGTTCGTTTTCGTCTCTCTTCTCTTCTACTTTTTGCCGACATACTATTACGGTAAATGTAGTCAATTCCCACTATTCTCAACTTGTTTGTTAGCTAAAATATTTTCTGATAAACTTCTTCTCCTGACGTTTGATGCTGACATGGGCAACTTCAATTATGGTTAACTACAGTCCATAAAGAGATGTGATTCTAGCCTGAATTGCTTAAATCTGGTTCCTTCAGTTGTGCTAGGAGATAAGACCCAGCCTTTTGAACGATTGAATCTGTTTTGAATCATAATAATTTTGATGCTGGCGATTAAGAATCTGCATTAGTACTCTTAAGTCTTAATCAGACAAGCAGAGATATGTTTACGTGGAATTCAAGGGTTCTTGTTCTTAGACACTAAAATGGAGAGCTGGAAGAGGAGAGATCTGTCCTGGAAAAAAGGCTTCAAGCATCTTATGTGGAGGTCGAAAGACAGGTGATTGAAATGTCTATAGATAAGGTTTTTGATGAGAAGGCTCTAGATATTAGCGACATTGAAACATTTATGGTCCCTTGTGTTGTGACAGAGAATGAAGTGCTTCCCGTGAACTTGTGTTTACAGATAAGAACTATCAACAAGCTAGCCTAAAACGCCAGGGTGTCTTGTAAACAAAATCCGGCATATTTGTTTCATTTGCTGTCAAAAACTCAGAATGCTAGACAGAGTCATAATTATCTGAGTTTTTAAGACATTGATCATGGGTTGTTTCCTTCATGGTCTGCAGAATCTGCTTCAACCGGGACAAAATCCCAGGTTCTGAGCACCAAATAGTCAAATTCTGAGTTAGTGAAATAGCTTGGAGTAAATTGCAACAAACACATGTGCTCTGCTTTGTTCCCTTCTCTCTTAAAAAACAAGGCATGTCCTCAATTCACACAATTAATTAGTCTTTTCACTTTCGTTGACTTTTGTCTCTTCCTCCCTCCTCTTTGTCCTGTTCCTCTTAATTTTCATCAACCTTCAATTTCCTGTTTGTTTTTGGTCTGTAAATCCAAACATTACTACCTCTTGTGCATTAAAGGAGATGGCTTGTTATGTCTGTTGTTTAGGGTTTGTAAAGGGTTCTTTAAAGAAAACAAAGACTAGACCCAAAATCGTAGGAAGAGATCACATGATATTAAATTAGAAGACACCAATGGATTAAACAAGAACTGTGTTGGAGATTTGTTGTCGTGTAAGTGACCCACAAGACTTGCTTAGCCCATTGTTTACAACTTACAAAACTTCATATCCTGGCGTTTATACACTTCAATTTAATCGAAGTTATGATAAAATGCCACATTCAGTTTTAGCTTCTTTATCTCATTTTCGAATAAAAAAAAGATTGTTTTAGTAATCAACCGAAGTTATTAAAAGCAAGCTTAAAGCTTGTAGAAAGAAGGAACGAGAAGGGAGAGTTTCATTTCTATTTTTATTAAATTTCAAAGCTTCGTTACATGAATGTTTTCATTTGTTTACTTTTTATACATGATTTTCAAAACCCTAAAGCATTTTCTTAGATGCAATCCAGACCGTTAAACTTGTTGTGAGTCTCCACACCGTAGATTAGCTTTGTCCTCTTCGTCCTTTCTGTGTTTTGCGAGCAGGCCGCTGCCCTGTTTTCTTTGTCAGAAACAGAGTACGTACTCTGTATTTTCTGTTTTTGCAGGGAAGCTGTCAACAATTGAGTATTGGGCTGATGATTGGGCTTTGGCATTCTTGGGTCAGCATATTGGTTCGGTTTAGGCCTCCACTCCGAACGTCTTCCGTTTTCTGCTGTTGGAGAAGAGTGCACGAGAGCCTCTGCTTCTTGTGGAAGGTTTGCAATTATCTTAACAGCCCCCCTCAAACTCGGAGTAGGGGGTAACACGACGCCGAGTTTGGACCGGAGCTGAGAGAAGACTTCAGTGGGCAAAGATTTTGTAAAAATGTCAGCTATCTGCAAGTGATTTGGTATATGTTTTACCAACAAGGAGCCAAGCGCAACTCGTTCACGAACATAGTGATGATCGAGATCAAAGTGCTTGGTGCGTGAGTGGAAAGCCGGATTGGCGGTAAGATAGACAGCCGAAAGGTTGTCACAATATAGTTCCGGCGTATTGGGAAGTGAAACACACATCTCTTTGAGCAATGAGCTGAGCCAAGTGAGTTCCGATGTTGTTTCAGAAAGAGTACGATACTCTGCTTCGGTAGAACTACGAGAAACTGTGGGCTGCTTCTTGGAGGACCATGAGACAAGATTTCCACCAAGAAAAGTGCAGAACCCGCCTGTGGATCTCCGTGTTTCCTTACACCCAGCCCAATCACTATCACTATAGGCTCGGAGCATACAATCAGAGTACTTGGTGAAGTGGAGACCCATCGTGAGGGTGCCTTTAACATAGCAGAGAATTCGCTTCAACAGTGTATAATCCATCATGGTGGGGCTGTGCATTCGTTGACACACAAAATTCATAGAGTATTGGAGATCCGGCCTGGTCAAAGTCAAATATTGTAATTTACCAGCAAGACTACGAAAGTATGTCGGATTGGGGAAGAGTTCATCGTTGTCTTGTAATCGGTTGGGTTGCAAGGACAAAGGTGTGGAGACAGGACAACAAGAACTCATGGCTGCCACAGCGAGAAGGTCTTCCGCATATTTCTGTTGAGAAAGGAAGAGTCCATCTTGGTGAGAGTGGATTTGAATACCCAAGAAATAATGGAGATTCCCCAAGTCTTTCATGCGAAATTGCTTGTTGAGATCAGCCATAAAGGTTTCAAGCAAAGTGGGATTACTTCCGGTAATGATCATATCATCTACATAGAGAAGAAGAAGGATAATATCAGAACCGGATATAAACACAAAGAGAGAGGGATCCGGTTTACTGCACTTGAAGCCAAATTCAAGGAGATACGTGCTAAACTTGTCAAACCAAGCCTTTGGGGACTGCTTAAGACCGTAAATCGATTTGTGCAGCAAACACACATGATCCGGTTTGATCGGGTCCACAAATCCAGCTGGTTGCATCATGTAAACCGTTTCGGTTAGATCCCCATGTAAAAAGGCGTTTTTGACATCCATTTGGCGAAGACTCCACTGTCGGATAGTGGCAAGGTAAAGCACTGCTCGGACGGTTGCCGTGCGTACAACCGGACTATAAGTCTCCCAATAGTCAATGCCTTCTTCTTGGTGAAATCCCTTAGCCACAATACAAGCTTTTAGCTTATTCAAAGAGCCATCCGAATTTAGTTTAGTACGAAATACCCATTTGGAGCCCAAAACATTCATAGTGGCGTCATATGGAACTAGAGACCATGTATTAGTCTCATGGCAGTTTTGAATTTCCTCAGCCATAGCAGATGCCCAACCAGGTTCTTTTAAGGCAGCTTTGACCGTCTTTGGCTCGGGATAGGCGACCTTATGGGTAAGCAATGCATAGCGAGGGTTAGGCTTGGTAATCCCAGCCTTGGAGCGAGTTACCATAGGATGTAGTGGCGCTGTAGGTGAGTCTGTTGGAGCAAGAGGAGATCCATTGATAGGAGAATGAGCGTTGTCGCCAATAGAACCGAGGTCTAAGCTCGCCGTACGCTCAGAACACTCATCTCCATCAACGGATGCCCTTTGCTGTTCAGCAGGAGGAGTGGTTGATCCTGAAACGGTAGAGACTGAAGTTGGTGTTGATCGAGTAGGGGAAAGGGGCGGTACCTGTTCTGAAGCAGGGTGGGCTTATTTGGGTATGGCTTTGGCGAGGGCGCAGATATGATGGATCCATTTGCAGATAAGATGTACATATCTTCCGGTTGCATCCTCTCCTTTTGAACACCTGAAGGAGACATGACAATGAGTTGCTCCGGTTTGGGGATAGAAGCATCGTGAACCTTGATCGTTATGCTACCTCCTGTTCTAGAAACCCAACCTTGTGTGTAAAAATGACGGTAGAGCTCAGTGACAAGCGAACTCGTCTCCTTCACCTCTTTACCCTCTAGATACGCCTGCGGAAACCCGTTCATCGTCGCTGCAACCACAACCATTAATTCTCAGAGCGAGGTACGAAGATTAGTTTAGCAAGGGATTCTAAGATTGGAGCTTTTAGGGGAATGAAACGCAGGTTTTATTTTGCCAAATGTGCTGGTTGGGCTGGTTCAACATTAAGCGAAGGAGATACATATGTTGATCCATTAAACGAGGCAGCTGACTCGGGTGACAAAGTTTGTGGGTGCATTCCTTTGTACCACGCATTAGATAGAGGCGTGGAGAGAAGATAGGAATCTGATGACCAATCCTTAAAAGGAAAGATTGTTTCTTCAAATATTACATGCCGACTTAGATATACTCGTCCGGTTGGAGGATAGATGCACCGATATCCTTCGTATTTTTCATTGTAACCCAAGAAGACACATTTTAGTGAGCGAGGATCAAGCTTATTGTGTGCATAATCTCGTAAGGTTGGGTAGCAAGCACACCCAAATGTCCGAAGTGAAGTATAAACCGGTCGTTTACCAAACAACTTTTCAAATGGAGATATAAATTGTGGCAGCGCTTTGGTAGGGAGCAAATTACCCAAAAAGTTGGCCGTGTAAAATGCTTCAACCCAAAACTTCTGTGGTATTTTATCTGAAAGAGCATTGATAACCCAAGCTCAACAATGTGCCTATGCTTTCTCTCCGCTAGCCCATTTTGTTGAGGTGTGCTTGGACAAGATATTAATTGTCGAATGCCTGATTGTTGTAAAAGCGTAAGAAATCGAGTGCTAATGAATTCACCTCCACCATCACATTGGAACGACATAATCTTGGCATTTAACTGATTTTCAACCATGAGTTTAAAGGTTGCGAAGACGTTAAAGAAATCAGATTTCGCCTTTAATGGATAAAACCAGCAATATCTTGAAAAGTTATCGATAAAAATGACATAGAAACGAAAACCTTGACCCGAGTTTATAGGAGCTGGACCCCAAAGGTCACTATGGACTCTTTCTAAGGGTTTAGTGGCGACAAAAGATGAATCAGAGAAAGGTAGATGGGTGCTTTTTCCAAGCTGACATGCCTCGCATATAGTTTGGTTGCACTTATTTACTGAAATTGCACCGGTTTTGATGAGTTGCTGGAGGACTTCATCATTGGGGTGGCCAAGCCTTCTATGCCAAATGTTTTCACTCGTGGAGTGTTGACGGTTTGAGAAGAAGACTTGTCGTGCTGGTTCCTCCAAGCAATAAAGACCCTTATGCGAGCTTCCCATTGCTAGCAGTTTCCTTGTATCCTTGTCAGTTATTCGAAAACCATCACAATCAAATTCAAAGATGTAAGGGTAATCCTTAGTGAGTTTAGATACAAAAAGTAATGACTTTGCTATATCAGGACAAACCAGTACATCTTTGAGAGGAAGATTACCTGAAGAGGAAGCAATGCTAGAGGAACCCGTGTGAGTGATTGGGAGATAGTTGCCATCAGCTATCATGACCGAGTCTGCCCCATTGTATGGTTTGGCTTGTTGGAGTGTGAGATGATTGTTTGTGACATGAGCCGTTGCCCCGGTATCGGGAAACCACTCTTGACCTCCTTGATCAGTCACATCAGTTATGCGCATCATAGCAAGTGCATTTGGCATATCATCGGCTTGGTAGGTGTTGTTGAATCGATGCCAACAACGTAACGCTTGATGGCCAGTTTTGCCACAAATCTGGCACACCACAGATGAGTTGCTACTTGTCGTGTTTGCTTGGCTTGAGGGAGAAGAGATTTGTTGGTGGAAACCCCTCCCTCTCGTTGAGAAGCTCCCTCTTCCACGTCCAAAACGACCATATGGGTTGTTTCTTCCTCTATTGCCGAAATAAGGAGATGGATGAGCTGCTTGAGTGGACTGTATGGTATTAAACGCCAAATTAGGAGTGATAGTATTCTCATTGATATATCCCTGAAGGCGGTCATCAAAACTTATGAGTCGTGGGGCTATGGAATCAAAGGTTGGGGTTGGATGTCCGTCCATGGAACCCTCCACACTCGTTTTGATGGGCTCATAGTCCTTTCCAAGTCCTTGTAACGCTGAGAATATTTTCATTTTCTCACTTATGGGATTGCCAATGGACGTTAATTGGTCACAGAGGTTTTTGATCTCCCGCAAATATACAACCATCGGCTTTTCAGCCTTTGTGATGGTTTGTAATTTTCTCTGGAGTTCAAACAGGCGCGAGGATGACACCCTATTAAAGTGGTGTGCGAGTGCTAGCCAAACCTGTTGAGCCGTGTTTGCACCCACCACCACGCTGAGGATGTCTTCAGAGAGGGAGCCAAGTAACCATGACTGCACAACTTGGTCTGCCCTTACCCACGAGTTGTGATCAGGATTTATGACTTCATTTGTGTATCCTTCAATATTAGGAACTGCAATGGTGGCAGTGGGCTGTGGTGTGGCTCCATTGACAAACCCGAGCAAGCCTTGACCTGACAAGAAGCTCTCAAACTGGCGCTTCCACAAAATGTAGTTACCTTCGGTGAGTTTAATGGTAACACAATTTGTGATATTAAGCACCGGAGGAGAGTAGTCTATAGATCGGTTCTCCATTTGCTCTGATACCATAAAAGCAAGCTTAAAGCTTGTAGAAAGAAGGAACGAGAAGGGAGAGTTTCATTTCTATTTTTATTAAACTTCAAAGCTTCGTTACATGAATGTTTTCATTTGTTTACTTTTTATACATGATTTTCAAAACCCTAAAGCATTTTCTTAGATGCAATCCAGACCGTTAAACTTGTTGTGAGTCTCCACACCGTAGATTACCTTTGTCCTCTTCGTCCTTTCTGTGTTTTGTGAGCAGGCCGCTGCCCTGTTTTCTTTGTCAGAAACAGAGTACGTACTCTGCATTTTCTGTTTTTGCAGGGAAGCTATCAACAATTGAGTATTGGGCTGATGATTGGGCTTTGGCATTCTTGGGTCAGCATATTGGTTCGGTTTAGGCCTCCACTCCGAACGTCTTCCGTTTTCTGCTGTTGGAGAAGAGTGCACGAGAGCCTCTGCTTCTTGTGGAAGGTTTGCAATTATCTTAATATGATCAAATGCCATATTTTGTAAATTAGTCACGTATAGTACATATTCAATTTTTAGTGTATGGATGGACAGAGCATTTTAATGTGATTTTATGAGTTAGTCGTATTGATATAAGTTTTATTGAAATTTCTCTTTTTTATCAACTCAAAAATATTATCCTTATTTTTCTTACTATATTATTTACTTGGGAACTAATGAATGGATTTTCTTCAAAAAACTTTTTTGAGAAATTGGAAGTCAATGTCTTAAAAAGATTAACTTTTTACCCGTAATATACTAAAATAACATTTTTTGGTTTTTGTTCTAAACCTACCATTCGAAAATTAAAATTTCAAAATAGTATAACTAATTATGTGAAAAATACTTATTTAATTTAAACAAATTATACATAAATTTAAAACATTATATTTGTATTATTTTTTTACAATTTAGAATTTAGCTTTTTATATTAAAATGAAATTACAATATATTTTAATATTAAATTTATTTTATTATTAAAAATTTAAACAAATGATGTTATTTTAAAAATAAAACTTAAAAAATGCTATTTTATACAATTGATTTAAACTTATCTTGTTAGTTTCCAAGTGTTGAATAATTATAAGTTTTCTTCTTCATTTTTTATTCTAACGTATTTGTTGACTATAAAGTAGTGAATATATAGTAATGGCTGGGCACAAAATGAATATTGTTAGACCTTCAGATATTATCTGGCCATTTTTTTAAATTTATTTATTTCCATAATATAGTTGATAAATTCTAACAGTTAATATTTTTGTCAACAGAACTAATTTTATATTGCAAAATGTAGACATCAATATCGAATATGTGAAATTTTGACAGAAAATGGATTTTGTGAGAGGACAACAATGGCAGAATATCACATGAGGTTTCATACGTACACCCTATCTTTTCTATCTCATTGTTGTTTTCATAATTAATAAAAGGCCTTGAAGTGTGTTTGTGTTTGGACAAATGTTCATGTTTTGATCTGCAAACATGTTTGTATTTGGACAGAGCACCAAAAGTGTTAAAATTTGAGTATATCTGATTTGGGTCAGGTTCAAATGTACTCTTTCACTTCGATTTTTTCATGTGCTACACATTGATATAAATTAAGATAAAAAAACTTTATTCTTCCTTTTAACTAATATTTTACAACACATTTCATTGCTTACTTGTACATAGCATCACAGAATTATATAAAAATATCGTCAATTTCACAGTTTAAATTCTATTATATATAAAAAACAAGCTTTTTCTTTATATACATGTGGTTAGTGTAGAGTCAATTTCTCGCAAAATCATTTTAAGTTTAGATATCAATTATTACTATAGATTTCGTTTACTAACAAGTAGAACACAATCGAATCAACCTCGAGAAATCTTGATACTACCTACATCGAACTAGTAATGAATAGGCCAAGAAGATGCCACACATACACACACACGTAGTTCTAGTTCGTACAATAATTAAAGAGTTGATTATAAATATTCAAACAAGATTAGGTAGATTCTCTGCGTGACCCGAATTCCAAAAACATTGTTTAGTGACAATAATCTGAAAAATATTTGGAATATAGTTCCATAAGTAATTGAATGTATGTATATATGAATGTATATATGTATTAAAATAATGAGTTATGATTATTATTTCTTGTAAATGAAATAAATAAAAAAAAGATTGCGAGACAACACATGCAATGTTTTAAAATATAAAGGATGGGTTGGTTTTATCGGTATATGTCTTTGACCATCAACAATGTTTGGCTCTTGGAACGTTTTTAACCTTTTTAACCCATACCATGAAGTGTCCACAACTATTTACTTGTGACATGATAAGCATCTTCTCATTAAAAATCTTAATATTGGTCGGTCTAGGGTTTGTCACAAACGGATAGCCAAGTTAAAACTACTATAAAATAAATAGAGGAAGTAGCTATATATAGGCATATAGCTAAGTACTAACTAGTTAGTAGTTGTCAGTTAACTAACTTTATTAATTCATCTTTTACGTGGCCTCATCTTTTAGGATTTTTATAAACATATTGAGTAGAAAAATACTAAACTTTGTGGAGGTTTTCACAAAAAAAATTGTGGGTTTTAATGACTGGGGTTCCTAATTAATATGAAAGCTACTGATCTTGGACTGTGTGTAAGGGTACGTAAGACTCATTATTGTATCCACTCTAGCGGAATTAACCGGATTATATTTTTTCAGATTCCTATTCCAATTAAACCCTCAAGTCTCGTTTAAATTTAATTCTTTCGACAAATCAAATAGTATAATTTAATTCCAATTTCTGTTTATCAACGTATTTCAGATTAGATGTGTGTATTAATAAATGTATAAGAGAATCTGAACCGAAGTGTTCCATTCCAATTGAATGTTTCTCTTCACAATAGTCCAAGAGTTTGATTTAGTGTTTGGTACAAGTAATCTTTCTTGTAGGTGTGGAGGTTTTGCCAAACCAAACATGTCCATACTCTTTTTCAACCATTGTTTTGGTCTCTTCTTGTATCATATGTCCTACATTCTTTTGATGATATAGACCACTTCACACTAAACAAAACTAAAATAGATTTATCTTAAAAATCACCGTAGATTTCTCTTTTGGAGAAATGTTTAAAACTTGGGGATGAGGAGAATAGAGGAGAGAAATGGTTATAAAAAAAAGGGACAAGGAAGTAATACATACAACGTGGGGATGCAATGGTAAGACTGACAGAGAGAAAAGACAAAAGAAAGACAGTTTAGTTTGGGGATAACACACAGATTTAACCATTGTAATCCCCACTTGATCCCTCCCTTTCCTTTTCTATGTCACTTTCCCTTCTTATTTTGATTCTTTGTTTTTTTTTTCTCTCATTTGTTTATTTGTAGAGCCAAAAACTGTTGCAATGAGTATTGGAATGGTCTGTAGCTCCTTTGACTGACTTTGATTTGGTTTTGGTTTTAGACTGTGGATCAATCCATGATTAAGCGTTAAATACAAACTAATTATAATAATGGGTTTAAACGAGTTATAGTTTTAAGGTTTGTCTAAAACCGAACTAAGTTACCTAATTTAGTTTTGAGTTTGTATGTTTTTATGGATTACAGATTTTTGTTGTCCAAGAACTAGTCATAGCTAGACCATGACCTTGACACCTCTATCATATCTCTTTAGTCAGATATTATTAATGGTTGCAAGATTTGACCCTAACCTAAAGCCCAATATATAAGTAAGAATTTTAGCCAACAAAGATATTTTATTATTTTGAAGATATTATTTTTTAAAGCAATCCACAAAAATAGTATTTTTTATATTTTTGTTGAAATTTTGAAAATAACATAAATTTAATATTATAATATCTTAAAATTTCTATTTAATAAAAAAACCTAAATTGAAAAAAATAACCCAAATATAATATTTGAATTATATTTATAATTTATTTATGGTAAATATGTATTTTCAAAAAATAATTTTTGATATTTTAGAATTTTAAATTGAAAGTGATAAATTTAAAACAAAATTTTTAAAAAATATTACTTTAGGGTATTATTTTATTTTTAAGTAATCTTATTGTATATTAGTTTATGATATTTTTCTATGTTTCAGATGTCAAGTTCGAGTATTAATTATTGGATTATAACTTTCTATTAGTGTTTTTAAATAAGTCGAAATATATTTTTTTCTTAAGGTCCGAGTCTAGATGGTTATATGAGATGATCATTCTTTGGTAACTAATTTATTACTACATACCATAATAAAATAAATAATTGAATAAATAGTTAATTATAAAGATTTAATAAAAGTAATCCCCTGAAATAGATATTTACACCCAACTACATAAACTTTTATCCAAAAAATTGGTTACTCATGTGTTTAATATAAAGAAAAAGGAAACATGTTGTAGTCTTGAATTTCCAAGAATAGTTGTTTAAGTTGAAGTTGATACTACACCATGTGAATAGCTTGGTAGAAAGAAGGTTAAATGGAACAGGAATAAGAGGGGGAGAAAATTGACGTGGTTGTGTTTTACACATATAACTATAACAATCAAGACATTGCTCTTGTGGGAAAGTAAGCTTAGAAGCTTACCCAAAATAAACAGTATCGTTTTGTAGTAAGAGACAATGATAAAAACTGAGAACAAATAATAATAAATAGTTGAAAGCTAAAGACATTCTTATTAAAGAAACATAATTAACCCACACCTTCTTTCTATACACTTTTATATATCTCTTCTCTCTTCATATTATAAAACACACATCCACTTTGCTCTTCCCTCTTCAACACCTTCTTCTCCACTCTCTTTCTCTCTCTATCTCTATCTCTCTCTGACACATTAACTACTTATCCTTTCTGCATATTCTTCTATATATATCTCATACACAAACACATTTGTAATATATTTTAAACAAAAAAAAGATGTCGAACAGAAGATCATCACGTTCAAGACTGTCAGGAAGCTCAAGAATCACTGATGATCAGATTTCCGATCTTGTTTCTAAGCTCCAACACCTCATCCCTGAACTCCGCCGCCGCCGTTCTGACAAGGTATATATATACTTCAAAATTAAAGACCGTTTTATTCTATCTTTCTTGCATATTAATACGTACATATACATATATTCCTTTATCTATTGAATAAGACTTAGAAAGTTCAAATCAATTCAAGATGAGACGATTCTAAATAAACTCTTGGGCTTTGATATCCATGTTGAATTGGAACTATACATATAGTACATAGTATGTATATGTAATAAATCATTTTAGTGCATGGTGAAATTAAAGAGGTGTGTTGTGTAAGACATGTGGCCTACAATTAACTAGCCGTATATAGATAAAGTAACATTAATTCACAGCCTCATTTATGCATATATCTTTTTTGTTCTTTGAATGTTTTTTTTTTTTCATTTTTATTCACAAGTTGATGGTGTGGGACTGATCAGTTTGTTTCCTTCCAACTTCCACGTAGTCATTACTCTTCTCTGTATATTTACCCTTCATATATAAAAAGTCAGTATTTATTACCATAACTTTATATATAGATGAGAAATAGAAGTCTTAAATAGTGGCCGTTTATACCGTTGTGGTGGTATCCTGAGAATCTGTTTCGTATTAAATTTTTAAGATATATATGAATTTGTTATACAAGGAAATAACAAACAATAGCACATGTTGTGACTTACTCTTTGTGAGGATCGAAAATAATGGCTATTTTACTAATTAATACTAATAGTTTTTTAATACAAATGGACAGGTGTCAGCACCTAAGGTTCTACGAGAGACTTGTAACTACATCAGGAACTTACACAGAGAGGTTGATGACCTCAGCGACCGTTTGTCGGAACTCTTGGCCTCGACGGACGACACAAGTGCCGAGGCAGCCATCATTAGGAGCTTGCTTAATTATTAATTCTCATTAATTAATCTGAGAACTATTAATCATCGATTTACGCACCAATACATATTATGAGTATTTGTTTACTTTCTACTATATATATATATATATATATATATATATATATAGCTAGGGTTTCGGGTCACTGTTAAACCAAAGTATAATTCATATATGATTATAAGGATGTATCGATCTTAATTGTATGTGAGGGTCCAGACCTAGCTGTATAGTAGTAGCCTGTGTATCATGAGACCCTCTAATATTTATGATTAATGACAGTCCATGTTTTTTTTTTATTACTAATGTTCAACTGTCTCGTTTTGAATATTTATACATATGTTCATGTTTGGTTTTTATGCCAATAATATAGTTTTGCTTCGAGAAGTATATACAATGAATAAAACGTTGAGAAGTTATGACTGAAATTAAATTGTTTAAAAATATGATAGAAACAGACGAAGACCTCCATGTTTTCGAGGTCGTTTAGTTTGGATTATCTGATTTTAAATATTATCTATGGTGTATGGTATGGTCGTGCCACTTTATTTAGATCTTCTTCCACGTGATCATTAATGCGTTATCTTCGTCGTCTATTATAACACGTATTGACTCGATGTCTACGGTACTAACGTGGTGGATTATTAATTAGTTTTAAATACATAAAAAAATGAACTCATCTCTCTCGAAAATACGAAATTCAGTTTCTTAAATTCATGCTGTTCTGACTATAGGAACCGTCTGAGCTATCTCTAAGCTCACACGAAACACTCACTTTGGACTGGGCAGTCTAAAACCTTGCCACAGTATATCCGATGTGTGGGTTGAGCTAGTGTTAGTTCATCATAGTGGGAGACTTATAATGGTTGAATCTCTATTTCTTGAAGGTGATTTAGCTAACCAATAGGCTGATTTTACTGTAGAAAGACACGAGTCAATATAGTGCCAACCCAACTAATCCTGAAATGCGATACTAAGATGAAGATTAAGGATTGGTTCCACATCCCTAAGGGTGATTATTGCTTCAATAAGGTCTCTGTTTCCACACTCGATTTCTCCCATTCATAAGGTCAGCAACACATGTGATAGTTTATGTTTTCATTAATTCTGCATGGAACCCATTTTTTTTTTTTGGTGAAACAAGGAATCCATCTAAGTTTAAAAATGGAGAAGACTTCGGAACAATAATATTGGCCCAATGAGGTGAAAAGGGAGCGTTGGCCCAATTCGTCGTTGGTTTTAATTTTTGTGTCCATATCTATCTATTTGTCTTTGCAATGTATATCCAGATATCGATTGATTCTATCTATCACTATCTTTAAAGTATTGACAAGGAAAATGTAAAAAGAAAAGAAAATGCATTTAAAATGTAAAAAAGAAAAGAAAATGTGAAAAGATATCGATTGATTCTATCTATTAATTATTTGCACACTTTAGATGACAACGATACATAACCTTATTTATCTGAAAACAAAATTTAATGGTTGCATGGCAAAGATTATTTGCCTCCCGAACTAAACCTATTTTTTTGGAATGTTGAGCAAACTTTATATAGTTGAGATACTTTTAATTTACTATTTATATATTTTTGGTTTCCAAGTGAACAGAAAAACATAAATATTAAAATCCATTCGGGATCAACTATATACAGTTACTATGAAAAAATGGTTCACAACAAATTTACCCACTCCAAATATACAGTAATCCAAACAAAAATGGATATAATTTTCGCATCTGGTACAACTAGGTAAACTCTCTCGTACTCATAGATTTATCATTTTTATGTTCAAGTGTTGTCCTCTTTTTCTAATATATTAATTCAGAAACATTTTAACAAAAACTTCATATTTATATGTATTATTTACAAATATATATGTGTGACGTGTTACGTTGACATATCACATCGTTAGAACATTTTAATACAAATATCACATAATATATAATTTATATCTAATATTTTGACATAAAATACAAACACAATATAAACAAAATATTAAAATATTTTAAAAAACTAGTCAAACAAAACATAAAATAAAAATATGAATTAATTGAATATTTATCACATCTAAATTTTTTTATTTATTTAATAATATTATCTATCTAAAATAAAAACAATATAAATTCATTTATATAATACGATTTCATTGTTCATTTGTATATTCAGTATTAAAAATTTCAAAAAAATTATTTTAAATATTAAAATAAATTATTTATGTATTTAAATTATATTTACTAAACAAATAATTAATCATAAGTTTTCTTAAATATTGGTCTAAAACTAGTTTTGTATATATTCTTATATATAAAGGTAAAAGAAATCAAATTTCAAGCCTATCTATTTAGCCTATATATAAGTAATGAAGCCGATTCATTTCACCACCACCCTGCTTCCTCTTTATTTAAATCTTTTTTTCTTTTTGCCATTTTTAATCTTCCAGTTCTCTTAAAAAGCGTTTCAGATTCTGTATTCTGAAATTTCTTGAAGTGATGCAACCGAGACAAGGTGGAGAAGAAGAAACGATCAAAGAGTAAGATATGTCTTGTAATAATGGCTTGGCTTTTTTCCCTGCAAATTTCACTCTCCAAAACCATAATCTAGAACAACAAGAGGTGGAAGAAGAAGATCATCTCCTACCTTTTCTTCCTTCTTGTAATCTACCTCAAGACTTCCATGGTACACCTTTTTCAAAAATTTCAATCCCCTGATTTTACTTCTCACCATTTCTCATGATCTGCTCTGTTTTCAGGGTTTCTAGGTAAGAGATCAACGAACAACGTAGAAGGGTTTTGTAATTTAGAGATGAATGGAGAGGAAGAGTTTTCAGAGGATGGATCTAAGATGGGAGAGAAGAAGAGGAGACTGAACATGGAACAGTTGAAAACGCTAGAGAAGAACTTCGAGCATGGTAATAAACTCGATTCAGATAGAAAATTCGAACTGGCTCGTGCCTTGGGATTACAGCCTAGACAAATCGCCATTTGGTTCCAAAACAGAAGGGCTCGATCCAAAACTAAACAGCTCGAGAAAGACTATGATATGCTCAAACGTCAATTCGAGAGTCTCAAGGACGAGAACGAAATTCTTCGCACCCGTAATCAAAACCTTCAAGCTCAGGTCAAAACATAATTCTTTACAAATTCATAAATAAAAACTGAATCTTTACTTACTTTTCTGGTTAGATGTGTTTTTTGTTATTCTTTGCACGTATCAATGTTTATTTTGTTCTCATCTAGATTCAAAATTCTGCTCTAGCTGTATTTTTGAAATCTCGACTTTGAGGTTCATAAAAAAGTTTCTTATTGATGGTTTTTTTATTATTAAAAATCTGCAGGTAATAGCATTGAAAAGCAGAGAACCAATAGAATCTATCAATCTAAGCAAAGACACAGAAGGTTCATGTAGTAACAGAAGTGAGAACATTTCCGGTGACATTAGACCGCCAGAGATCGATAGCCAATTCGCTGGAAGCCAACCACCGTCTTCCCCGACAACTACAACGATGCAATTATTTCAGAATTTGTCGTCAGGACAGAGAGTGGTGAAAGAAGAGAACAATATCAGCAACATGTTCTGTGGAATCGATGACCAGTCTGGATTTTGGCCATGGCTTGACCAGTAACATTACAATTGAATCTGGTCTACCTTTTTGTAATAAATTAAATTTTAAAAAAATTTAAACTGATCAGACGAACCCATTCATGTTTCAAGAATCTTATATGCACCACAAATAAACTAATTATCACACTAGTTTTTTTTTTGAGAAATGTTAATCATTTTATATTACTATTTAATAATAATAATAATTAATCATATGGGTCCGATGATTAGACTATAAAAAAGTCTGAACCATGTGATTGGATATCGTACAGCTCATATCCACCACCAAAGAAGACTTTTCCATGAAACAAATTACACACACCTCATCAATCAGTAGATCCTGTAAAACCCTCAAAAATAAACGACTGAAATTCCAAAAACAAAAGTAAAAAAAAATCACTGTCTTCAGAACAATGTTTTTTGCATGTTGATATGATAATTGTTTGGGTAAGACAGTTAATTATTTTACGTCGGTAATAGAAAAAAGTACGGTTATAGAGTACAGTGTGAAAGAGTGAGGCAATTTACAGATTTCGAGAAGAGGAAGAAGACAAATAGCGTAAGAAAGTGGCCATTCTCTTTCTGAATATGTCCCTAACGCTTTTAACCCTTTCATCGACACTGACTTTGCCCAACTACTCTAATGACTTTTTTTTCTTGTTTGTTAAAGAACCAATCTAAGGATTTGACAAATTGATGAAAACAAGGACTTCAACAATTATAATTCAAAATCAAATAGTTATAATGTTTTGGGAGGGGAGGGCAAAAAACTGACTCGATCGGGGACTCAAAATATGGAACTCGGTCCAAAAAAATCGACCCAACGATTTTGAGGCCGATTTGGAGAAAGAGATCTTCACCATTTTCAAAAAGCTAAAAATATTTTTTAAAACGTTTAATCTCACCGAATATGTTTAATCTCACCGAATATCAAACACAATGATGAGTTTTTCGAAAAAAACATTAATAATCATTAATGATGAAAATCTTCAGAATGTAGTGAATTGAAAGTATAAAAACGGTAGTTGACGCCATAATTAATATATAGAAAAATTGGTAACTCGAATGATTACTATTGAATAGTTGGATATCTCTTGTAATATCGAGCTGATTAATACAATACATTTGTTTTTCTACTTTTTTAATCGTTATTTCTAAATTGAATTAATTAAATTTTGATCGTAAAATTTAGGTTCAACAAGTATGTTTAAAAAGTCCTGGTTGACTGTAAATTAAAACCGAAAGAGAATTAAATCATTGCATGTCGTATAATCATGGGTAAAATATGAGTTAATTTTAGAGTTGCATGGCATTAAAAATATGTTAAATGGAAAGGTGATAGAGTTTAATTAGTGATTAATTTAAAGGATGTGTTAAAGGGGAACAAGAACGCGACAGAATCTGAAAGCCACAAAGAGAGGATTATCTTCGTAGTTAAAACGTTGACAACTAAACGCCGAGGAGATCAAGCTTGTAAAATGTGCCATTTGGATTACTTAATTCAAGAATCTTCATGGGACCATGTGCACTTCCTTAATCAAAATTTTCAGCTTTACGGCTGTTTTCTTTAATATTCTCTTACTATGCAAATTCTACATATGCCAACACGTATTTCCAATCCTTTTAGAAAAAAATGTATTTAAATTAAAAATATAAAATTTAAATATTATTTTACAAAATGTCTTTTTTGCTATTTACTTTTAAAGTGCCATTTTTATATATGATTATAAATCAGTTATAAATGTCAATGGACCAATATGTAATAAAAGTTTATATAAGAATATTATAAGTTCTTTTGTAAATGTTATCACATATTTATAAATTTTTATAAAAAGGAAAAAATTAATGAATGTTTCTAAATGTATTTATAAAATGAAAATAACTTATACATTTATGAACCAGTTTATAGAAATGGTATTTTTGAAGTGTTTTTGTAAAACAACGACACAGTAATAGTATTTTTTTAAAATTTCCGTGAAATTTTTGTTACCCTAATTGAACTAAAAATTCCCTGTAACGAAGGTCTATTGATTTTTTTTTTCTTCTTCTTATCATATGTTTGTGTACAACAGTGAAATTATATATCGTTCCCTACGTTGATAATTAAAAATAACAAAAATGTATATAAGTTAGTGCTTCGAGAGAATAATCCTTAAAATTTCATAAAATCCTAATAACATGGGATTTCAGACTGAAATCTGATTTTATGTTTAAAATATATGTCACTGTTTATAAAATATATGTCGTGTTTTTAAAAAAGAATGTATTAAATTATACTTAACGATTATTAAAACGCATAAATGTATAAAGTAGGATACAATTGATGATTAATATCGTATATAGTTTCCCCCAACAAGGATCATTTCTTTTAAATTTAGCCTAGTTTGATATATAGCTAATGTAGCATTTTAAAGGAAACAAGAATGGAAAAAGAAGAGAGAGATGGGAGTGAGATGCATGTGAAAGGCAATGAAATGTGTCATGATGATAGTGGTTCCATATTTTAGACTTTGTTTAAAGTGTTAGCAAGTGAACATTCGTTGCCATTTCACATTGGAAAGGACTTTAATATTACTTTTTAAAGTAAATAAAGTAGTATATTTCTTCTGTCAATTGTTTATAATATATTTTAGGTCTTTATATGTATAGATGTATTAATAATATACAGACAATGCCGGGACCAAGTTGGACTTTGGAAACCGACTTTTGCGCGGACTCATCTCACTTTGCGAGTAAATACATAATCAACTCTTACAAATATATATTATTTCTACAAAACCACTTCTAGTATAAAAATAAAATAGAATACATAGAAGGGACGATATAATTTTACCATACCAATTATGGTTATCTATGAATTTTCATACTTGAATTTCGAACTTTTCTATTACATCAAACAAACTAATAATATATACTTTAATTTTATACGAGATGTTAACAATGATACAAATCATTATTTTTTGAATAAATTATGATCAATTGAACCTAATTACATTTACCATATAACCTTAAAATCTTAAATAATTGTGGCTGACGAATTTACTT
This sequence comes from Pugionium dolabratum, assembly GCA_018901945.1. Taxonomy (NCBI): domain Eukaryota; kingdom Viridiplantae; phylum Streptophyta; class Magnoliopsida; order Brassicales; family Brassicaceae; genus Pugionium; species Pugionium dolabratum. Next base: position 514,053 of record JAEVFF010000035.1, read on the forward strand.
TTTTTATCAGTTGAGTAAACGTAATTGTGAAAATTCAGGTTATTTAGGTTATGTAGTACACGCAATTATTTTCAATTGATCGTGATTTATCGAAAAAAATAGTGATTTATAAAATTATAAAGACATATCAATAGTTTATATAAAATTAAAGTGACTGTTATTATTTTGTTTAGTATAATAGAAAAATATGAAATTGAGCTAGAAAAACCGTAGACAATCATAATCTATATAATAAAATAGTGTCGCCCTTTGATAGAATAGCTAAATGAGTAAAGGTGAATGATTCAAGAACTATATATTTTAACTTTTGATAGTGATAGAAATAGTCATCTTTTTAACTTATATATCGATACATTTATGACATAGTATTCTAATGGGCAAAATTACATTTTTGAACGTGTCGGAAATTAGCTCCACGTGACCACATATAGGGCCAATCGACGATTAATATTGGTTATGTGTTTTATCAAATATGAGAGGCCTAAATTCTGACTCATTTTGGGTATGAAACATAAAAAGCTCAGGGTTAGGGGTGAACACGTGGTAGGTATCCTTAATTTTCGAGATATTTATCATTCCACTCAATTATTAAGAGTGATAGTCATTTCATATTTGTACTTAATTTGGAAAAACGAATACCTGAATAAACTGATATCCTTACAAAAACGAATTAACTACATCCGGATTATACGATACGATCCAATTTGTTGCTTGGATCTAAATTCAAATAAATAGTCAAATATATACATTTTTTAAATCATTTAAATACTTACCTAATTTTTATTTTCAAAATATTTAACAAAAAATAAATATTTGAAGTTAGAAAATCATTTTGAAGTAATACAAAATAAAATGGTTTCTTAAATAAAAATTTAATATCTTTGTTTGTTTTCTCTAAAATCGATTTATATATGATTAAATATAATTAGATAACAAATAATAATGTGTAGTTATTTAATATGATTATCTATGAGTCGATTAATAATGCGGGTACAAAAATAACTGAACAATATAGACAAATTTTATTTTCAGATAATAGAACTATGATACTTTTAGGTTAATTATATAAAATAACATATTTTCAACTTTTTGTTCCAAAAATAACACATTAATTTCAATTTTCAATAATAATATAAATTTTATGATTAAAATACATTAAACTTTTTAAATATAAAAATTGAACTGTAAATTAGAAAAAATGAACCTAAATATACTATTTTCAGTTTCTGTATAATTTGTTTAGAGTAAATAAGTATTTTGATATAATTATTTGTGTCATTTTTAGAATTTTAATTTTAATATGTTAAATTTAGAAAAAATTGAAATATGTTATTTTAAAATATTACTCTATTTTTTTATCCGACTCAAAATTTACGAATATAAATTTTTCAAGAAAAAAAATCCAGGTAATAGACCAGGATATATATTGCATATTAATGCCAAATCTTACTATCCAAATACTTAAATCTGAAATAAAGCATATATTTATAGTCAAAACCATTCAAACTACAAAATTTCACCGGGTTTAACTCAAGTAGAATTGGACCGACACAAGATAAGCTCGCAAATATTTTTACTTATGTATTTCTTATATAGTAGTACTGAAAATTTGCCAAAACCCAAACTATGACGTACGTTTTACTATGTTAATTTATGTTTAATTCAACCATTTGATCACCTATATTCTTTTACATAATAATATTTCAAAGCATATGAAAAAAATCTTTGAAAAGAAAAGCAAGAAAAATTCTACATTTGAAAGATATTATGTTTCAAATGAATGATTTTGATGAAGACGTGGATGTTTTGTAATGCGAGACGTCTCACAACGTTAAAGTTAGATAAATCATAGTCATACCAGACCACTCCTGACTACATAATATGTAGACTTTAGGGCATTGGGTCGGGCGGGCCCTCTGTAGCCTGATTGACGACAGGCATATAATTTTCTCTATCGTTTTTTCTCTATCATTAAAAAATTATATAGTTTTTGACTAAAACATACTCGATTTACTAAAGAGTTAGACATACGTAAATACATATCTAAAAGTGAAACTTAAACTAATTGCATGTTCATAATATTTGTTAAAAATCTAAAAAAGCAAAAGATATGGATTAAAAGAAGAACGTCGTTTAGAAAAAGTTGAAATCATTGAATGGGTCCGGGAGTTCCCCCAAACACTTCAGTAGGAAATCATTTTAATGGAAAATTGTATTCCCAGTGAAGTGTTCAGAGGAACTCTAGGAGACATCCAACCAAGAATATTGATTCTTGTTTATATATGTATACACATTAGTATTGCATGTACATATGAGCACAAGAGGCTGATATAAGGTTTGAGAAAATGGAAGTAGTTACGTTTTATTATATAGCTATAGGCTTAGAGTGTAAATTATCCCAACGTTCTATGAGGCAAAGAGAGGTCATAGATGGCATTTTGAATGTAGACGCAAATTGGGGTTAAGGGAAAAGAGTAAAGAGAATATTTTTTGTGAAGACAAGTTCTTACGGCTTTTCACAAGATAGAAAGGATGCAAACACTTAGAGATTCTGTCTTCCATGAGTTGTGTTAATATATTTACATTTTTTCCTGTGCTGATTAAAGAAATGACAAAAAAAACTAAATGGTTTTGTTTATGAAAGATCAATTGTTTTTTATAACCTAACTATCCATATATGTGGCGCATCGATATGTACCAAATATATTGCATTGAAAAGCAAATAATCAAATAGAGGATGTCGATTTATCGAATTATATGAAGGTGTTAATGGGCAAATTATATGAATGAGAGAGAAGCATATTTTCTATAACTATAAACTAATGATAATTAACGAATTCAATATTCTCAATTGATATTACTAAAAGTTCCCAATTAATTAAAACTAATTATAAATAAATACATACAAAATCTAGAAAATCAGTCTTTATGGAGCAAGACCTAAAAAATCAATATGTTAGGAGCATAAGTTCGTAGTTTACGTTAATAACTAAAAATTGTAAAAAGAACACACAACATTTTAGGTTCCATCATAAAACTGCAAAAGGTAACTGAATTTTCTACTTTTTAAAACAATTCTTTCCATCAAAACAAAAGAAAAAAAATCTGATAAGAAAGTTCAAAGTATTTTCATTTGCATTTTGAATTTGCATCTATATTTTTTAAATGACGTTTGGTATAAACATTTGTAGTTTTTTTTTTTGAATATAAACATCATCTTTTAACATACACTAATATAAGCTTTAAAAAAGACCATCAAATCTATACGAAACATTTTCTGGTATATATAATATTTTATAATTTTAGAAATGTGAAATTCTAAACATCCCACACTCTTTATTTCGGAGGGGTTAATTAATTACCCACATTGCATGGGAGATTTAGTGATCTGATCATCTTTTTTGTTGGTTTTATGATCTGCTCATCTTTATAATTCACTCTGCACAGTCATTTAGGAATGTTACATTGATGTAATTAGTGGTAAAATAAAAGAAAAAAAGAGAGAAAAGACATAACAAAGGAAGAGATCCATGCAAAGAAACTTATTCTGTTAAAAAAACTATGCAAAGAATACTTGTGTCGTCACAAAATATATGAAGAAAATCGAAGGATATTAATAAAATATTCGGTCAAATATTTAACGAGCCCCAAAATTTCGACTCGATTCATCATTCAAATTTCCACACGTTCTTTGATTGATTGATACGAATAACATAATTGCTGGTCCCATTATGAAAATTGTCGTTTCAAAAAAGGAAGAATTTGGGAACCCTTTGCAATCAATGGTATATAAATAGACATGTGGTGTTGTTTATAATGAGCAGAGAGATAGACAAAGAGAGTCAAATGTCCCCATGAGTTCTCCTTAACGCTTCATTGTTTATACTCAAAACTACATTTAATTTTCGTGTATGTTTGATGGATTTGTATATAACACTGAAGTGTTTGGGGGGACTCTTGGTGTCATTCTGGCTTTGAAGGCTTGAAGTGGTTTACAGTTTCTTATTATAAGGTAAGCTTTATTAGTATTCTAAATTTTTTCATTATTTTTTCTTCTGTATTATGTGGTTTAATTAATCATAATTTTTTGTCATGGTTTAACCTTATTGTGATGATAAATTTACACTTTATTTCCTTATATATTTTACATTTGTATAATTTATTTTTTCAAATGTAGTATGTTTTTCTCTATTTCTCACTAATATTTTGTTGCTTTAGCGTCCTCTTCGTTAAAATTCTCTTGATTTAATTAAAGTACTCTGATATTAATTTTGCATTTCCACGTTACTTAAAATTAACTGCCACAATTCAAACCATTGCTGTTAACTCTTCTATTACCCGAACATATTCCAACATTTATATTTGTCTAAACTTGTCATTAAGGTTACATATGCAGGCCAATTAAAAGCTTAATTACTACTTACAAATTAAGCTTCAACTTACAGTTATGTAAGACCCAATCGAAACCAAAAGGAGATCACGGAAATACTTATATTCCAAACATCACAACAAATCTAAAACAACCAGAACCAAACAAGTTAATGTTAGTACATAAGTGGAAGGTGAACATTACACAGGTAATGCAACAACACGGAAATGTCCAGCTGGACGTCGTAGAGATGGTATAATCTGAATGAAGTTCATAAGGTGTGACGTAACACGTTACAAATGGATGATCAATAGAGAATATTGTAAAAAACAAGAATTTACACAATAAGAAAACACATATTTGATGAATATTAGAGATTTATTAAATATAGAAATAAGAAATATCTACATATTCATATAAATATATATAGGATGAAAAATCTTAGATTAAGGTTTCTGAAGATTAGAAAAGTGTAGATTGTGGGTTAGAGAACTCGATGAGTGAACAAACAATGTGTGTGACTGTCGTTGCACAATTGATTTTGGGTAAATTAAATATTGGTCAAGAGCGAGTCGTGTGTGATGTCGCGTAAAACTGATTAAAAAATTGTAAAGAAATTGTTTAAATGATTTCTAATAAAAATTGTGTAAGTTTATACACATATATTTCTGTGTTCAAATATTTGTGTTCAATTGTTTTTTATATTTTAGTTTTTACCATTAATATTAAAAGAATAAAAAGAACATTTTTAATAACAAAGATGTCTTTTAGCAAAATCACATAACTTGAAACTGCATAAGACTGTCCCCTACCCTAAAATCTTTGGTTGCACTTTGTAGAAAATGAGAGAGGTTCCTCTGTTGGATGTTTTTGCTTTGTTTTCTAATTTTCAGCCTGTAAATTGAACAATCTCAGTCTAATCTCGAAAGCATATTAATAGAGGAAATAAACCCAAATTTGTGGCCAAATAAAACCATTTTTGTAATTCGATTTTTTAAAAAAATTATATTGTTTTAGATAAAAAGTAACTTAATATTTTTAAGCAAACAACAATGTAATCAGTATGGTTATAATCTATTTTAGTTAATTAAATATATTAATGTTAATCAAAGTTTTGATTTCTTTCGCTTACATTGCGGGAAAATGGCCAAAATCAACGTGAACAATTTCCGTCGTGCTCATTTCAACCTGAATTTAGTAGCAGTGCGTTAAACCACATAAACAATGATATAATTTGAAATTCCTACACGAACTATATCGCGAGTGCCTTTTTCAACGAAATTTTTAACACCGTCAATGAACCGTGAAAACCTGCTGACTCATGTGACACATGGCAGAAAAACTGCTGACTCATGTGACACGTGGCAGCTGACTCAGCATATCAATTGATGGACGAAAATACAGTTTAAAACTACGTCGTTTTGCTTGTCGTTTTGATTTATGGCAAAAAAAAAATTAAAACGTGGACATGTGCTTGCAGAGTCAGCTGTAGTTTTAAATCAAAACGACAAGCAAAACGACGTAGTTTTAAACTGCATTTTCGTCCATCAATTGATATGCAGAGTCAGCTGCCACGTGTCACATGAGTCAACAGTTTTTCTGCCACGTGTCACATGAGTCAGCAGGTTTTCACGGTTCATTGACGGTGTTAAAAATTTCTTTGAAAAAGGCACTCGCGATATGGTTCGTGTAGGAATTTCAAATTATATCATTGTTCATGTGGTTTAACGCACTGCTACTAAATTCAGGTTGAAATGAGCACGACGGAAATTGTGCACGTTGATTTTGGCCCTTTTCCCCTTACATTGCACTAAATCTGACTCTTGACTATTTCGGTTTCGTTTTAAAGATTTCGGTTTAATTAGTTTGATTATTCCGGTTAAGGTTGAGGCGGTTGGAATTTGCGTAGGAAACGACTGCGTTTTAAGTAAACTAGTAGCAGCACATGCACAGCACGTTTCTCTCCCAATTGAAAAAAAAACATAAGTTCCTCTTCTTAATACCTAAATTAAATTCGATTACAGACGAAAGCTCGACAAGTCGTCCGTCGGCGGTATTCAGTCGGAGCTATGGCGATGCAGACCGGAGTTGGTTTATCCAGGATCTTGCTCTTAGCTGGAGCAGGTATTTTTACTTGCTTCCTCTGCTCATTGAATCGCTCCTCGTTTGTTTACTTACTGTTGCGTTCTTCGCGAGTGCTAAACGGGATCCGTATATCCTGATACGTTTCCAATTTGTTGAATTGAAGGTTACACTGGTACGATCATGATGAATAACGGCAAATTGTCGGAGTTGTTGGGTGAATTGCAGGTACTTACATTGGTTAATTGATTTTGTGCTTCTCTCTCTCTCTCCCTCCTTGAATTTTTGACTAATTGTTAGGAACGGTTTGTTCTTTGGATAGGCTCTCGTGAAGGGTTTGGAGAGATCTGGACAAGGATCTGAAGGAGATTCTGATGTTTCCGATGCCATAGCTGCCCAGGTACTTGCTAATTCTGCTGCTTTTTTTTCTTTCGTTGTATTTAGAGAAGATATTATTGATTCTTTTTACTTGTGGGCGATTTGAAGGTTCGACGGTTGGCCATGGAGGTTCGGCAGCTAGCGTCTTCGCGGCAGATAACGGTCATGAATGGTGTTTCCGGTGGTATGTAAAAGATGAGGAATTGTACCTCTTCTGAAATAGTTTTGCTGTATTTGCATCCACAAGCTGATTGTTGTCTTCTCTATTACAGAATTTTATCCCTTGTTTTTTTTGTGTGTTTATCAGCAAATTTACAATCCCTTGCTGTTCCTGCTGCTGCATTGGGAGCTCTGGGATATGTTTATATGCGGTGGAAGGTGCGATTAAGTTTTCAGTCCTTTTCTCTTCTGATTCTGCTGTTTTTTTATGCTGCATCCGTCAAAGGACATTTCAATGTTGTAAGCAAATCAATGGAATTAATAAAATATTTGTGTTTGTTCACTGATTAGGGACTCTCGTTTACTGACCTTATGTACGTGACAAAAGCCAACATGGCTAATGCCGTTGCTAACTTGACAAAGAATCTGGAGCAAGTTTCGGAGACCCTCGCTGTGAGGCTTTTTTGCTTTACTTGTGGTGTTTCTGGTGATATAGTAAGCTGTAGGGTTAACATTGCATCTTAATTGTTTGATTGTCAGGCTGCAAAAAGGCATTTAACGCAAAAGATTCAGAATGTAGATGATAAGGTAGAAAAGCAGATTGATCTCTCCAAGGAAATTAATAACCAGGTATGAATTACAACTAGAACGATTGCCTTTCATTTTTATGTGTCTGTAGTATGTTGAACAGTTTTGGACCACGTAATGTGCTTGTGGTTCTAAACAGGTCACTTTGGCTCGTGAGGATATCAGCTCACTTGAGATAAATCTACAATCATTGCATAGTGTGATCACTGGACTGGTGAGTCTTAGTTTCATTTTGTTAAGCCATATATGAGTAATGATGAAGATCAAAAATAGTTTCTCTTTTGCTCGCATTGGCATGTGCGTTGCTGCATCTGTCTGATCTAAGGCTATTGCAGCTATTATATCATTTAGTCTTTGAGACCAGATCAGGAATAGAAATACACCGTTTTGCATTGCATTCCTTTTATTATCTCTCCTGATTATTTTGAAATATAACCCTTCTGCAGAATGAGAAGTTGGACACACTGGAATACAAGCAGGTATATTTCCACTCTTTCAGATGTGAACCACATGAAGTCTTATTATCAGGCATCATTAGCCTTAAAAAAAAACAGATCGTAAACATGGTTTCTTTAATGGAACCACCCACCAATTTGTAACTCAGTGCTGATTCTGTTTCTGGTGGCAGGATGTCACAAATGTTTTCATGCTACATTTGTATAACTATTTTGGAGGGAAGAGCACAAAACTGCCTGAAATGGTAGGGGTTCTCTTTAATCAATTTATCTTCCTATTTCTCTGTATTAATATTCCTAATTTTTTTGTATTACAACTTAAAAGTGTGCTTTTCCCTTTTTATTTTTTATGTATAATTTTTGTGGTGCAAATATATTGTATGGTTGTTTAGCTCACAAAGTAACTTCAATATTACAGGAACAGCTTCAACTTCCTGTAAACCAAAGGGCTCGTAATTTGCTTCCAGATGTCGAAACCAAGGTGCATTTTCTCATTTGAGAAATCATGTCAGCTTGAAACTACAGTGCTTATTCGTATTAATCCAACGAGTTTAAAAGTAATCATCTTGTTTTCCTGATGACAATATATCGTCTAATCTGTTGGCAGGGGCTGAAACTTGCTGAAGTACTGTTTGAAAGCAATGGCACACAGGGAACAACCATAGTGAAACAAATTAGTATGAGTAAGGTCAATGAGAAGTCGGGGCCATTGTTATCAAGGTTTGATCACTTTGCTAAGCAATCTTGTTCTCTAAATCTCTTGTGAGTTTTTGATATATAGAGGTGTGACAAGGGAAAAATGTGAATGCAGGACTACTTCAGTTCAGCTTGGTTGTTGATATAGAAGTTTACTGATGGCGGTTTGGCTTACGAGATGTATATAACAAACTCTTTTACTTACAAATGGTCTCGTTATCCCAAGAAAAGCTCTCTTCTATTTGTTGATATATTTTGGTTTTGTTTGTTTTGCCCCCAAACTTGAAGCTTACCATATTTTGGAGTATTTTTTTTCCTTGAAGTGGAATTTGTTTGTTGACAGTGTCCACTTTTTGGACTTCGTATTAATTGAAATAAAGTTGATGTGGGGGTTTATATAATTACAAAGAGAAAAAATACAAAAACATAAATTTGTTCATGGATTCGATACATTTAAAAGTGGGTGATAAATAAATGGTCTAATACAATGTTGTACGACTGGTATTCTGCGGCAAGAAGGACACGTTGAACCTAACTGAAACCAAGTGTCGATACAGGAAACATGAAACTCATGTCCACACAGTGGCATCACACGCACCACGTCACCTGCCACGTAATCCTCGAGACATATCACACATCTACATAACCTCAGGACACATTCCTGCGACAATATCAATTTAGGGAGAGACTCCAAAATCTCCTTCTTCAAGGGTTTTGATTGCTGCTTAAACCTGTTGAAACAGTAGCGGAATATGAAGATGTAGAAGACCATGGCGATTAGGAGATAGAATGGAAACGCTTCTGTTGACTTCAAGAAGCCAACGATGGTTATTTGAAGCAATTTTGTGTCTGCGGCTGGCGAAACCTCCAAGAGAAGAGAAGGAGAAGTCATGAGCGAGAGTCGTCGTTATTAAAGAAGCTTCCGAGCAGGAGAGAAGAAGATTTCGATGTTATTAGGGCGTACGTGTGATTGATCCTTTTATTGTTACAGTCTAAAAATAACAGATTATAGGGTTTGTTTATTGAATTTTATAGTCAATTTTGAAAAGAAATTATGTATCCCATTCCTATTCATTTAAGGAAAAACAATGATGTCTCATTCATATTCGGATATTAGATTACGTAAGTTCTATGTTGTTGAGTAGCAGACCAATAGAATTTTTTCCTTATTTTGCATTCTCAATCCTAAATCCTAAGTTTCTCACAACAAAAATTGGGGTTTTTTGGCAACAAAAATTACAAATAAGTTCTGTTCAATTTCGCAAAATCAAAACCAAAAGAATAATATGATGTAGTTTTGGTTATTCCATATAAACCGCAACTATATAACTTTATAAAATTTTAGGATTTAGATATGGTTCAGTTATAAACCAGTTAAATTGAATAAACAGTAAATTTTGGTTAGTAAGTATATGATATACATTACTTTTTATAAATAATTTATATATTACATAATATAACTTTGTTTCACATTTCTAGTTTTTTATTAACATTATTTTCAAAGTTTGGTTGTATTACACTATTTCTTTGTTATTTTAATTATTGTTAAAGAGAAGTGCTTTTGTTTTTTGGATTATTGACTTATAATAACAGATAAATTTATATCTTATTTGTTGTTTTTCATCATGAAAAGTCTACTAATTGTACTTCTTTTTTGTTCTTGTTTGGTATAATTTTTTTCCAAGGAGATAATCATAATTTTATATTGACATAGGAAAATCAAATAAGACCTATCTTGACCTACAAGGCAAGTGTGAGCACGAAAATTCAGTTTGAATAACAAGGGAAATGAAAAAGGATGAGTTATTATTAACCACATGGTTGAAATGGTTAAATAGCTACCTTGGGAGAAGAATCAAGGTGAAAAAGTCATGCCCATGCTGCACACAGTCTTGGCAACCACACCAAACAGTCATGCCCATGCTGCACACAGTCTTGGCAACCACACCAAACAGTCATGCCCATGCTGTCTCCTCTCTTCTCATTGGTTGTTGACAGACTCCTCCTCTATTCAAACTCATCCACAAGTTTGAATTCGTTTTCTTTTGTGTTCACATTGTAAATCCTCTATAAAAGGGCTGTAAAGACTCAATGTATAATATACTCTTAGGAGATTCTTCTCCATAAGTCTAAGTCATTTCTCATTTTCTCATACTTCTCTTTGAGTTTTCAGATTCAATTCTTCACATTTCTCCTCTATAATCTCAATATTCTTACATGGTATCAGAGCATAAGATCATTCTCTTATCTTTTCTACTCAAATCTCTCAGTTTCTAATCTAAAATTCTGGCAAAAATCTCTCAGTCTTTAGACTAAAAACTCACGGTTTCATTCAACCATAAAAGCTGCTTCCTTTGAGCTCTTCAAAGCCTAACAATGGAAGATACAGTTCAAATTAGTTCCAGCCTGAAACCTACGGTGATAGCAGTAGTTCTCAAAGGCTTGAACTACACATTATGGTCAAGAACCATCAAGACAGCCATTTGTGGCAAAGGACTTGGGAATCACATCTTGGAGGATAATACTCCATCTATAGATGATCCAAAGGAGAAGAAGGATGAGGCAACAAGAAAAGAAGAAGCTAGGTGGTTCCAAGAAGATCAATCAGTCCTTGGATTCCTCCAAAATTCATTGGACCCATCCATTCCTGAAGCTTATTCACATTGTGAAACTGCCAAGTCTCTTTGGGACACTCTCAAGAGGGTGTATGGGGATGTTTCAAACCTCAGCCGTGTGTATGAGGTTAAGAAGGCTCTCAATGATCTACACCAAGGGGATATGGAGTTCACAAAATTCCTGGGCAAGTTCCAGTCAACATGGTCCGAGCTTGACATGTTGAGACCAAGTTCTATGGATCCAAAGGTGCTTAATGAAAGGAGGAACAAGACAAGATATTTGGGCTCCTTCTCAACCTAAATCCAGCCTTTAAGGATGTGATTAAGTCCATCCTGAGAGAGCCAAAACTCCCTGATTTCGAAGAAGTGTGCTCACGGATTCAAAGGGAGCAAGGCAACATTGGTTTGTTTGGTGGTAAAGGAGAACTAGTCATGGCCAACAAAAGCGTGTTTAAGCAAGAGGATAGGAAGAGTGTGATGTGTGAGCATTGTAAGAGGAATGGCCACATCAAGGACAAGTGCTGGATACTTCATCCTCATCTCAAGCCAAACGGTTCAAGGATTCAAAGGCTAACATCTCTCAAATGGTTGCGACTGAACCGGCAAGTTCATCCAACCAAGGAGGGGAGCTAGCTATGAATGTATCCATGGAGTATGTTAAGAAGAGTGACTTGGAGGATCTCATCAAGGCCTATGCCTCAAAACTCTCCGGTATGACACTCTACTCCCATAAATCGCTTGATAAACCAGATCATAAGTTGGTAGTGGATTCAGGTGCTTCTCACCATATGATTAGCAATGCTAGGTTGTTAAAGAACATTGAACTATGTCTAGGAAAAGTAACTATAGCTGATGGTAAGGGTATTCCAATTGAAGGAACGGGAAAATTAAGACTATTTGACAAAGAAACTAATGTATTCTTTGTACCTAAATTTAAGTCTAATCTAGTTTCTGTCAAAAAGGCTACTAAAGACCTCAATTGCAATGTTACATTTGGGCCTAACAATTTTTACTTTCAGGATATTAAGAGTGGTAAGATACTTGGAGGTGGTGTAACTCAAGATGAGCTCTATGTTCTTGAAGACCCTCCAAGCAATTTGGATTCAATAGCTTTCAAATCCTGTGTTTTTGCTAATAAAGATGTCTTATGGCATGCTAGATTAGGGCATCCTCATGCTCGTGCTTTAAGCTTAATAATGCCTAATGTTGCTTATGATCACTCAGTTTGTGAGGCTTGTATCCTTGGCAAACATTGTCGTGTTGTTTTCCCTAAATCGTCTACCATTTATGAGCATTGCTTTCATTTAGTACATTCCGATGTTTGGACCTCACCTTGCATGTCTAGAGATAGGAATAAATACTTTGTGACCTTTATAGATGAGAAATCGAAATATACATGGGTTACAATACTTCCATCTAAAGATAGGGTTTATGAGGCATTTATAAACTTTCATAATTATGTTACTAATCAATTCAATGCCAAGATCAAAGTGTTAAGATCAGATAATGGAGGGGAATACACAAGTCAAAGATTCAAAGCTCACTTAAACAAACATGGAATACTACATCAAACTAGCTGCCCACACACACCACAACAAGATGGAGTTGCTGAAAGAAAGAACCGACACTTAATGGAAGTAGCAAGATCCATGATGTTTCATACCAATGTTCCTAAAAGTTTTTGGGGAGATGCAGTCTTGGTTGCTTGCTACCTCATCAATCGGATTCCAACCAAAGTCTTGCAAGACATATCCCCATTTGAGGTACTCAATAAAACTAAACCCTCCATTGATCATTTACGTGGAAGGCAATATATGGGTTGAAGCAAAGAGGGACAAGTTTTAAGACTTAGGAAGGCAATATATGGGTTGAAGCAGTCACCAAGGTGACCTTGAGAGATCCTTCAATCCTTCCCAATCCTTCTGATCATAATAGCTTCGTTCTTCTATGAACTTGACATCTCTAGACACATATGTCCTGTTGTTGCTCGGATCATAGCACTTATAACCCTTTTGTGTTGTCGAATATCCAAGGAACATACACTTGATGCTCTTTGCCTCCAACTTGTTTCTTAGATCACCTGGAACATACACAAAGCACACACACCCAAATACACGTAAATGATCAATGGAAGGTTTAGTTTTATTGAGTACCTCAAATGGGGATATATCTTGCAAGACTTTGGTTGGAATCCGATTGATGAGGTAGCAAGCAACCAAGACTGCATCTCCCCAAAAAGTTTTAGGAACATTGGTATGAAACATCATGGATCTTGCTACTTCCATTAAGTGTCGGTTCTTCCTTTCAGCAACTCCATTAAGTGTGGGCAGCAAGTTTGATGTACTATTCCATGTTTGTTTAAGTGAGCTTTGAATCTTTGACTTGTGTGTTCCCCTCCATTATCTGATCTTAACACTTTGATCTTGGCATTGAATTGATTAGTAACATAATTATGAAAGTTTATAAATGCCTCATAACCCCTATCTTTAGATGGAAGTAATGTAACCCATGTATATTTCGATTTCTCATCTATAAAGGTCACAAAGTATTTATTCCTATCTCTAGACATGTAAGGTGAGGTCCAAACATTGGAATGTACTAAATCAAAGCAATGCTCATAAATTGTAGACGATTTAGGGAAAACAACACGACAATGTTTGCCAAGGATACAAGCCTCACAAACTGAGCAACATAAGGCATTATTAAGCTTAAAGCACGAGCATGAGGATGTCCTAATCTAGCATGCCATAAGACATCTTTATTAGCAAAAACACAGGATTTGAAAGCTAAGGAATCCGAATTGCTTGGAGGAGTGTCCTCAAGAACATAGAGCTCATTTTGAGTCCCACCACTTCCCAGTATCTTACCACTCTTAATATCGTGAAAGTAAACATTGTTAGGTCCAAAAGTAACATTGCAATTCAGGTCTTTAGTAGCCCTTTTGACTGAAACTAGGTTAGACTTAAACTTAGGTACAAAGAAAGCAGTACTTTCTTTGTGAAATAGTCTTAATTTTCCGGTTCCTTCAATTGGAATACTCTTACCATCAGCTACAGTTCCTTGTCCTAGACATGGTTCAATGTTCTTTAACAACCTAGCATTGCTAATCATATGGTGAGAAGCACCTGAATCCACTACCAACTTATGATCTGGTTTATCAAGCGATTTATGGAAGTAGAGTGTGATACCGGAGAGTTTTGAGGCATAGGCCTTGATGAGATCCTCCAAGTCACTCTTCTTAACATACTCCATGGATACATTCATAGCTACCTCCCCTCCTTGGTTGGTTGAACTTGCCGGTTCAGTCACAACCTTTTGAGAGATGTTAGCCTTTGAATCCTTGAACCGGTTTGGATTGAGATGAGGATGAAATATCCAGCACTTGTCCTTGATGTGGCCATTCCTCTTACAATGTTCACACATCACACTCTTCCTATCCTCTTGCTTAAACACGCTCTTGTTTGCCATGACTAGTTCTCCTTTTCCACCAAACAAACGAATGTTGCCTTGCTCCTGCTGAATCCGTGAGCACACCTCTTCGAAATCAGGGAGTTTTGGCTCTCTTAGGATGGACTTAATCACATCCTTAAAGGCTGGATTTAGGTTGAGAAGGAGCCCAAATATCTTGTCTTTGTTCCTTCCTTTCATTAAGCACCTTTGGATCCATAGAACTTGGTCTCAACATGTCAAGCTCGGACCATGTTGACTGGAACTTGCCCAGGAATTTTGTGAACTCCATATCCTCTTGGTGTAGATCTTTGAGAGCCTTCTTAACCTCATACACACGGCTGAGGTTTGAAACATCCCCATACACCCTCTTGAGAGTGTCCCAAAGAGACTTGGCAGTTTCACAATGTGAATAAGCTTCAAGAATGGATGGGTCCAATGAATTTTGGAGGAATTCAAGGACTGATTGATCTTCTTGGAACCACCTAGCTTCTTCTTTTCTTGTTGCCTCATCCTTCTTCTCCTTTGGATCATCTATAGATGGAGTATTATCCTCCAAGATGTAATTCCAAAGACCTTTGCCACAAATGGCTGTCTTGATGGTTCTTGACCATAATGTGTAGTTCAAGCCTTTGAGAACTACTGGTATCACCGTAGGTTTCAGGCTGGAACTGATTTGAATTGTATCCTCCATTGTTAGGCTTTGAAGAGCTCAAAGGAGGCAGCTTTTATGATTGAATAAACTGTGAGTTTTTAGTTTAAAAGCTGAGAGATTTTTGACAGAATTTTAGATTAGAAACTGAGAGATTTGAGTAGAAAATATAAGAAAATGATCTTATTCACTGATACCATGAAAGAATATTGAGATTAGAGAGGAGAAATGTGAAGAATTGAATCCAGAAACTCAAAGAAAAGCATGAGAAGATGAGAAAATGTCTTAGACTTCTGGAGAAGAATCTCCTAAGAGTATATACATACATTGAGTCTTTACAGCCCTTTTATAGAGGATTTACAATGTGAACACAAAAGAAAACGGATTCAAACTTGTGGATGAGTTTGAATAGAGGAGGAGCATGTCAACAACCAATGAGAAGAGAGGGGAAGAGCTGCAGACTGTCTCATGACTGTTTGGTGTGGTTACTAAGACTGTGTGCAGCATGGACATGTCCTTTTCACCTTGATTCTTCTCCCAAGGCAGCTATTTAACCATTTTAACCTTGTGGTTAATAATAACTCCCTCCTTTTTCTTTTCCCTTGTTATTCAAACTGAATTTTCGTGCTCACACTTGCCTTGTAGGTCAAGATAGGTTTTATTTGAT
>JAEVFF010000035.1:530179-562961 GCA_018901945.1 Pugionium dolabratum
ATAGAGGATTTACAATGTGAACACAAAAGAAAACGAATTCAAACTTGTGGATGAGTTTGAATAGAGGAGGAGCCTGTCAACAATTAATGAGAAGAGAGGGGAAGAGCTGCAGAATGTCTCATGACTGTTTGGTGTGGTTACCAAGACTGTGTGCAGCATGGACATGTCCTTTTCACCTTGATTCTTCTCCCAAGGCAGCTATTTAACCATTTTAATCTTGTGGTTAATAATAACTCCCTCCTTTTTCTTTTCCCTTGTTATTCAAACTGAATTTCGTGCTCACACTTGCCTTGTAGGTCAAGATAGGTCTTATTTGATTTTCCTATGTCAATAACAAATACATGTTCATTATTTAGATTACAGCGAGACTGAGTTGGTTGAACTTAAAAAAAGCAAATTTGCAAAATGGTTGCATTTTTATGTTAGTGTTACCACAATTATGTAATTTTCAATAATAGTTTACTATATATATATATATTTATAATTTACTACATTTTATTATTTTGTAGGTTACTACAGGTCCTTCTAGGGGGATAACGTTTCCCACGTGGTTAGTTGATTTGGTGAGTGGTCCTACATTTACTGCAAAATCTTATCTAATATACTGCACTCGTGGATATGCTTTTAAGAGTCATCGCAAAGAAAACTTACAAACAACTTGTAATTATGGTGTATCATCTCAATCGGGAGAAATTGTATACAACGGTATTATTCGTGAAATATTAAAAGTTCACTATCCAGGAATGATTTATTTGAGATTTATTGTGTTCTATTGTGACTAGTATGACCCTATCATGGGTCAACGTGAAGATGAATTCGGTGTTACATCTGTCCACTCTCGTAAGCGACATCGAAAATATGATTCTTTTATACTCGCATCACAAGCGGACCAGGTTTGTTACATTCGATATCTTCGTGTGAGAAACAAGCAAGATCTTTGGATTACAGTGACCTCAATACATCCTAGAGGAATGGTATGTGGTATTACCGAACAAGAGCCTATGCAACAAAGCACGATTGGTAACTTTGGTTCAATAGACACTTCTCTTGAAGTTAACCTTGTTGTTGATGACACCACGAACGAAGATTACAACGTGTTTCAAGATTCAGAAGAAGAGGTTGGCGAGTTTGACGACCAAAATTCAGCTAATTCGGAATATTCATCAAATTCAGATTAAATTTGTGATAATAATATTTTATTTTTTTTCCATTATCTTTTTATGATAAATAATGGATATCCGACGGAATTAAAATGATTTTTACTCATTTAGCTAGTTTATAGTCTCACCACTAGTTTAATGAAGGAATGATGCCTAATATTATTATGTTAGTTTGGATCTTAAAACTCGATCCATTCTCTAAAACTAGTTTTTTAAAAAATGAAGCTATTAGCAATTTTCCGGACAAAAACAACTAATCCTAATTTTAAAACTAAACAATTCCTACAAGTCTTTCTTGAAAATTTTCTCCATTTCGTTTTGAATATTATTTAGTAATCTTTCACACATTATATTAAAACATATGTTATAATATTTATCAACACACTATATAATTTCATTCTCTTATTAGTACATTAAGTTTTTTTTTATAAGATTACATTAAAGTTTGAAAGGAGATGTTTCAAACGTAAGTTTGCATTTTCGACATAGAGAGTCAAAGACAATTGTGTAGATCAGTTGGCCAAAAAGGCTTGTAAAAAAATGCTCAGATTTTCCTCATGGTTCTATAAACAGTTATGCAAAATTGAGAAATTAATAAATTTATTTAAAAGGATCTTTAATTTGAAATAACAATATTAAATAAGTAGTACAAACATTTTGTTTAACAAGGTACATTGCTTTGGATATTGCTAGGATTGTTGTAGTTTCGTACAACTTCCTTTGTTTGGTTTGAAAACTCGTCTCGTTAAATTTGTGGCTTTTACAGTTGTTGTCCTATTTGAATAATAGATAACCAATATGTATGTTATACAAAAGTTAGAGTTATTTGATAAAATAAGTGAATTAGAAAATTATATAATATATTAATAATTATATGTTATTTTATTTAAAATTTATTTAATTTAAAAATTGATATACATATAATTTTATGAAATTGGTTAAAAATATCCTTAGAGTATAAGTTTGATCTAAAACATTAATATACATATAATTATATGAAATAAACTATTTGGTAAATACATCCTAAAAGTACAAATATTTTTTCGGATTATTGACTCTACAACCCGACGGATTTCCAACGGGCATTTTAATTCCGTCGGATATCCGTCGGAAAACCATTTGCAACATGGGTAGACCTTGTGTCGATCATGCACGGTGTTATAAAAAATCTGATGGATTTCCGACGGATTTACGCGGTAAACGAAATTAAAAACGCGGAGTTTCGCGAAAATTAATTGATGTACCGACGGATTTCCGACGGAATCTTTCGTCGGAAATATCGAATATAACCTACGACTTCTTCTTCTCCTCTCTCTCTCGCCGTTTCACGTTACCCTCAAAATTTCGTCGATCGCCGATTCTCCTCGTCACCGTTTCTCCTCGCCGCCGTTTTTCTCCTCGTCGCCGCCGATTCTCGTCCTCAACATGTAAGTTTTATCGGTTAGATTCGTTTCAGATTCGTTTCAGATTTGTTTCAGATTCGTTTTAGATTCGTTTTCAGATTCGTTTTTAGATTAGTTTGAAGGATTTCGGGTTTAAGTCGGCTCTGTTTTGTAGCTTAGCTCTGTCTCTGCTTAATCTCGTGTTGATGTCGTTGAGTGGTTTCTATTGGTACGAGGGTGATTGGTTAGACGAAGAAGAGTTAGTTTCTTTCGTCGGGTTTCTTCTGGCTATGGTTTCTTGGGGGATTTTGTCGTTTTGGTTGCATCGCTGCAGTGATTATGAGCAAAAGTCTCCGTTTTTGCTTAGGCTCTGGTTGGTTTTCTATCTCGCGGTTTCTTGCTACTCTCTTGTGGTAGAAATTATTATGTACAAGAGACAGGAAACCGTGCCTGTTCATCTTCTGGTGTACGATATAGTTGCTTTAAGTGCTGCTTTGTTTCTCGGTTATGTGGCTTTCTTTAAGAAAGCTAGAAGAAACAATAATGGAGTCTTGGAAGAACCACTGTTGAATGGAGATTCTAGTGTTGGTAGTAGTGTAGTGTTGAATAAGACCAATGGGGGTGATAAGGCTACTCCGTACTCACCCCCATTGGTTTGAAGGCAAATTTTCCTATTTGTTTCTTTAAATTGTTCATTCAAAAACTATATCATTATATGCAAACATTAGATGAGTAATAAAGTATACTAAATTTGATAGTAATTTAGTTATTCAAACTATTATTATAGATGAAACCAAGACCTAAACTTTGTATATAATTTTATTACCTTCGATAAAAATCACGAAGTTCAATATTATATTATTTGCTTGTGTTATATAATTATAATATTTTCAAATATAAATTATACTTGTATATTTTTTACAAAAATATTATAAACATTAAAATATATAGGTTTATTGTTCAAACTATTTAAAATAATTAAAAATTATAGGTTTATATTTAGTATATAAATGTTCTAATAATAGGTCGTATCAAGAGTATCAAAGACGTGGTGAGTCGTCGACTCCGAGTTATATACTAACTCAAGTTCCAGAATCTGCAAATGATTCTTTCCAACCAATGACAATTGAAAAATTGGTTCAGCAGCCTCATCGTGAACTTCTTACATTTCTCGATCCGAGACGTCAAGGAAACTCGACATGGTAAATTAAATTTTCTATAATTATATTTAAAATAATTATTTAAACGCTATTCTAATAAAATTTTGTAGGTTTGTTATTTCAAACAATGGAATAAGCAAATCTATATTAAAGATGTTTCATTCTCTTTTGAACAAACCATATACCAAATTTCGAGATATTCCGTACGAAGAACGTCAGATTTGGTTCAGGACGTTTGCGGTACGTTATTTAAATTTTAAATATATAATTTTTTTAAATAGTTTTTAATAATATTTTTTAGTAATATATAAGTAAATTACGCAACAAGAATTTACATGGGATCCCATGAACACAAAATTGGTGGAAGAAGCTTTCGAAAAAGAGGTTGCAGTTCAATTTTACCGCCACATGAACGAGTGGAAACAAAAATGGAAAAAGGAAAAAGATAAACCAAGAGGGTTAAATGAGTCGGTTTGGAACGATTTTATTCGTTATTGGGAATCTTCTAGCGCTGAGATCATCCCGAGAAGTAATTCGGGAAACCGGAAGAGCGACCGAGGAGGCAAAGACATTTATATTCACAATGCCGGATCGACTAGTTTTTTTAGATGAGCCGATCAATTGGTAAATTAATTATTATATTAATTATATTTATTATTATTTAAAAATTTTAAAATTATTAATTTTAGAATTTTTTTACTTTTAGGCACAAGAAATTGGAGTGCATCCAGATCACTTGCAATTTCTCGAGGCCGGTCACACGAACAAAAACACCGGTCGTATCCAAGATGTTCTCGTTAGTGAGATCATCGAAAAAGTAAATAAAAAAAAGTGATATTTTAACCCAACAGTCTCAAGTTGGTTCTTCATCTTCGGTCGCCGAATTGTCTCGTTCTGAGATAAACCGTCTCGTTCTTGATGTAAGTTTCATTTTTTTTAATATATGATTAATATTATAATAATTTTCATTAAATTTTGTAATAATTTTTTTATTTTTACAGGAAGTACCATTTTCTAAGGATCGCCATCCAGGACTCGAGAGAGTTGCAGATACCGGTGGCGCAACATCTGCAGCTAGAAACGAGGAGAATGAACAGCTAAAAGAAGAAATAGTGGCTATGAAAATAGAGATGAATATTCTCAAAAGATTTGTAGAAATGATAATAAATAAATTGTCTAATGACTTTTTTTCTCCTCCTTCTCCTCTTGTCCCTCCGTTATAATTTGTATTTTAAAACAGTTATTTAATATTATATTTATAATTATAATATTATTTTTTATTAATTGTATGATTATTTTTTAAAATATTTAAAAATATTAATTTAATTTAATAAAAAAAGAAATTTATTTTTTAAATTTATTTTTTTAATATTTATATTTTAAAAATATTGAATTAAATATTTATAAAATATAAATATTAAAAAATAATTTTTTTTATTTTTTTCAATTAATTGGTTTTTTCCGATGGATACTGTCGTCGGAAATTTCCGACGGACCATTCTTTTGGAAACCTGTCGCCTAAATTCTGATGGTTATAAACCGTCGGGAAATATCATCGGACCAAATTCCCGACGGCAACAGTCATCGGAACACATCCCTTGATAATTTGTCGGTAATTCCCGATGGAGTTTTTATTGAAAATCCGTCGGATATTTCCGACGACTGGACCATCGAATATCCGTCGGTATTTTCCAACGGACGTCTTCCATCGACAATCCATCGGACATTCCCGATAAGTTATTGACAGAAATTTATTTCCGATGAAATAGTCTTGATGGACGATATTCGTCGGAAATTAGATGGGAATCTGTATTACCGACGTTTTTTCGACGAATATGGTCGTCGGGAATGTGCAGTTTTCTTGTAGTTACTTGACATGTCCACACTAAATCATCCATAACTTTTGATTTAGAGCTCAAACTTACACGACTCCAACACCCACGTAAAGCTACCTCAAATTTCTAAATTGTGACAAAATTTATGACCGAAATAGCTATGACAAATCCTCCAACTAATCCATTCTGTCCCAAATTGCGTGATGTCATGCATTATATTTCATTTATAAGTCTTTACTCAGGGAGCACCAATGATCAGTTTAGAATGATCATTTTAGTTGGCTGATGACTTGACATGTCCGAACTAAATCGTCCGTAGCTTTTGATTAAGAGTTCAGAACGACACTAATCCAACACCCACATTAAGATAGCACAATTATTTATATTCTGACAACTTTTGAGTCTGAAAGAGCTACGACAAAGCATCCAAGTAAACCAATGTATTCCAAACTGTGTGATGCCATGCATTATGTTTCATTTGTAAGCCTTTACTCAATAAGTACCAATGATCAGTTTAGAATGATCATTTTAAATAGCCGATCACTTGATATGTCTTCACTTAATCGTTAATAACTTTTGATTTAGAGTTCAGAATGACACGAATTAACCGCTTACGTTAAGCTAGCTCAATTTTCTATATTGTGTCAAAATTTAAAACCAAAATAGCTATAACAAAGCCTCCAAATAATGAACTACACCAAAATGCATGATGTCACGCATTATGCTTCATTTATAAGCCTTTACTCAAGGGGCACCAACGATCATTTTAGAATGATCATTTTAAGTAGCTAATCAACTTGGCATGCACTAAATCCTCTTTTACTTTTGATTTTGAGTTTAAAAGGACATGAGTCAAATGCCAACGTTATGCTAGCTCAATTTTCCATATTGTGACCACATTTGAGACTGAAAGAGCTACAAAAAAGCCTCACAGCCAATGTATCACAAATTTCGTGATGCCATGCATTATGCTTCATTTATAAACCTTTACTGAAGGAGCACCAGTGATCAGTTTAGAATGATCATTTTAACTGATTGATCAACTTAACATATTCACACTCTATTGTCCGTAACTTTCTATTCTGAGTTCAAAATGATATGAAACCAACGCCCATGTTAAGGTAGCTCAATTTTCTATATTGTTTCGAAACTTAAAACAGAAATAGCTACAAAAAAGCATCCAAGTAATCTAATCTATCCTAAAATGCGTGATGCCATGTATTATGCATCATTTTTAAGCCTTTACTCAAGGAGCACCAATGATAAGTTTGGAATGATCATTTTAACTAGCTGAACAACTTTACATGTCCGCACTAAATTGTCTTTTACTTTTGATTTAGAGCTCAAAATGGCAGGAGTCCAACGCCCATGTAAATCTATATGAATTTTTTATATTGAGCCAACATTTGAGACTGAAAGAGCTACGAAAAGCCTCCAAGTAATCCAATGTATCCCAAACGGTATAATGCCATGCATTATGCTTCATTTATAAGCCTTTACTCCAGGAACCCCAATGATCAATTTAAAATGATCACTTTAACAGACCGATCACTTGAGATGTCCACACTAACTCGTCCTTAATTTTTGATTTAGAGTTCAGAACGATACGAATACAACATCCACATTAAGCTAGCTCAATTTTCTATATTGTAGCAAAATTTTCATAAGTAGTATGCCTCCAAGTAATCCAATGTATCCCAAAAGCCTCCAAGTAATCCAATGTATCCCAAACTGCCTGATGTCATGCATTCTGCTTCATTAATAAGCCTTTACTCACAAAGCACTAGTGATAAGTTTGGAATGATTATTTTAACTGGCCGATCAACTTGATATGTCCGCACAAAATTGTCTGTAACTTTTGATTTAGAGTTCAGAATGACACGAATTCAACACCCGTGTTAAGCTAGCTCAATTTTCTATGTTTTGATAAAATTTAATACCGAAATAGCTATGAAAAAGCCTTTAAGTGATCCAATCTATCCGGAATTGTGTGATGCCATGCATTAAGCTTCATTTACAAGCCTTTACTCAAGGAGCACCAATGATAAGTTTAAGATGATCATTTTAACCCTGATCAACTTGACATATCCGCGCTAAATCGTCTTTAAGTTTTGATTTAGAACCTAAAATGACATGTGTCCAACGCTCACGTTAAGCTAGCTTGATTTTCTATATTGTGGAACATTTGAGACTGAAAGAGCTACCAAAAAGCCTCCAAATCCAATGTATCCCAAACTGCGTGATGCCATGCATTATGCTGTATTTATATGCTTTTACTCAAGGAGCACAAATGATCAGTTTAGAATAATCATTTAACTGGATGATCAACTTGACATGTCCGCACTAAATCGTCCGTATTTTTTATTCAGGGTCCAAAATGACATGAATCCAACAACGACGTTAAGCTAGCTCAATTTTCTATATTATGACAATATTTGAGACTGAAACAGATACGAAAAAACCTCCAAGTAATCCAATGTATCCCATACTGCGCGATGCCATGCATTATGCATATTGAGAAATCATTTCGTGGTGCCATGCATTCACTACAAGAAAACATTACTACAAGAAAATATTACTATTTCCGATGGCCTTTCCCGCTGACAAAATATCATATGAATATTCAAACGGATTATCTACGGCATTCCGATGGATTGCCGAGAGATGTCAACTCATTGGTAAGTAGTCGGTAAATACCAACGCCTACACCACCATCGAGAATTCGATGGTAAAACCCGACTGCTATCCATCGAATTACCGACAACATCAACGGCATCAGGTTCTCCTCGCTAGACTGTCGGTAAATTCCAACGAAATCAAAACCGTCGGACTTTACCGACTAGTCCCGATAGATTTGGTTTTTCAAAATTCATCGGTACTTCGTCGGTAATATATTGAATGACCGATTCCATGGAATTATTTTTTTAGTTGACTAAATTTTAATGTCGTCGGAAATCCGTGGGTATTTCCGATGAGTTTCCGACGAACTCCTATTTTGCAGTTATTTGTTTGACCGATCTGTAAATCTAGAGTGTCATCTGTACTTCATCGGAAACTATCCAGAAATGGTTGGAAACCTTCGAAAATCCATCGGAACCGACAAAACAAACTTCATCCGAATATTCTTGACAATAATCTCTTAAAAATTCATGATAATCTGTTAAAAATTCATGATAATCTTTTAATTTCGATTATAAATACGCTATGCTCCTTCACAATTTCTTGGAAAAAAAAATCTTAACAAAATGTCTTCTTCATGTTCTTATTATTATTTTCGATCGTGGATGGATAAACTATTAACATAGGAAAATCAAATAAGACCTATCTTGACCTACAAGGCAAGTGTGAGCACGAAAATTTAGTTTGAATAACAAGGGAAAAGAAAAAGGAGGAAGTTATTATTAACCACATGGTTAAAATGGTTAAATAGAGCCTTGGGAGAAGAATCAAGGTGAAAAGGACATGTCCATGCTGCACACAGTCATGGTAACCACACCAAATTGGATGTTTAAGTGGATAAGGAAAGACGTGACTGACGCCTATCACAAGAAGAACACAATCCCTTGCATCTGTATATTTTCACAAATTGCGATGACGTTTTGGAATATGAAAGGTACATTCAATTAAATTTTTTGTAATTGTTATTATATTTTATTTTTAGTTATTTTGTTTATAACTAATAGGATATACATGGATCAAATACATGTTCATTATTCAAATTACACAGAAAATGAATTGATCGAACTTAAAAAGAGCGAATTTTGCAAGATGGTTGCACTTTTATGTTAGTGTTAGCAAAATTTTGTAATTTCCAATAATTTTATATATATATATATATATATATATATATATATATATATATATATATATATATATATATATATATATATATTATATATAATATAATTGAGTGCATTCAATTATTTTGTAGGTTACTACGAGTCTTTCTAGGAGGATAATGTTTCCCACGTGGTTAGTTGAGTTGGTGAGTGGTCCTACATTTACTTCAAAATCTTATCCAATATACTATAGTTGTGGATATGCTTTTAAGAGTTATCGCGAAGGAAACTCACAAACAAATTGTAATTATGGTATATCATCTAAATTTGGTGAAATTGTATACAACAGTGTTCTTTATGAAATATTAGAAGTTCACTATACAAGAATGATTGATTTGAAGTGTATTGTGTTCTACTGTGACTGGTATGACCGTGTCATGGGTCAACATCAAGACGAATTTGGTGTTACATCTATCCACTCTCGTAAGCGACATCAAAAATATGATCCTTTTATACTTGCATCACAAGCGGACCAGGTTTGTTACATTCGATATCCTCTTGTGAGGAACAAGCAAGATCCTTCGATTACAGTGATCTCAATACACTATAGAGGAATGGTATGTGGTGTTTCCGAACAAAACCTTATGCAGCAAAGCGCAATTGGTAACTTAGGTTACATAAAGATTTCTCTTGAATCTAACCTTGTTGTTGATGACACCACAGACGGAGATTGCAATGTATTTCAAGATTCAGAAGAAGAGATTGGCGAGATTGACGACAAAAATTCATGTACTTTGGAATGTTCATCGGATTCAAATTAAATTTGTGATAATAGTTTTTAGTTTTTATCATAATTAAATTTGTGATAATAGTTTTTAGTTTTTATCATAATTTAATTTTCATTGTTTAACAATCTTTTTAAAATTTTGAATTACAAAACCTGACGGACTTGCGATGGAATTGGAAAAACCGTTGCCATTCTGTCGGAAAATCCAGTTAGAATACCAACGACAAAAGGTATTGATATTATACCCTAAGTTCTCTGGAAAATATCGGAAAAAATACTGACGAATTTCCAACTGTGTGTAACGCTGGCCGGCGGGGTTCCGACGGAATTGGAAAAACCATCGCAATTCTGTCGGAAACTCCAGCCAGATTAGTGATGACATAGGATATTGATATTATACCCTAAGTTCTCTGGAAAATATCGGAAAAAGTACTGATGGATTCCCAATGGTGTGTAAGGCTGGCCAACGGGGTTCCGACGGAATTGGAAAAACCATCGCAATTCTATCGGAAACTCCAGTCGGATTATCGACGACATAGGGTATTGATATTATACCCTAAGTTCTCTGGAAAATATCGGAAAAAGGACCAATGGATTCCCAACGGTGTGTAACACTGTTCGACGGAGTTCTGATGAAATTGGAAAAACCGTCGCCATTCCGTCAGAAATTCCAGTCGGATTTCCAATGATGTAGGGTATTGAGAATTTAGTAGGCTTAAAATTTTTTAAAACTATATGGGTTGAAAAAAAGTAAATGGTACACATTCCTATGATTATCTAACAGATATGTTTTTGAAAATAAACAGTTTTATAAATTGCAATTTCTAATATAAACCAAAAACCGTAGTTTTTTTATAAATTACAAATTCTAATATAAACCTAAAACCATAGTTGTTTTATAAATTGTAAATTCTAATATAAACCGTAAACCGTAGTTGTTATATAATAACTTATAAGTAATATGCTAGTATTATGAATGCTGAATTTGATTATATATATAGGTTTACTATCGAAAAGAAAAAGGTTATATGCATGAATTTTTTTCATATATTATAATGATGCAAATAATAAAACGGTTCCGTGCATATTCGAATTCCATATTATTTTTATATATTCTTAAAAAACAAACTAAATCTGTCAAAGAAATTAATATTGATTTATTTTTAAATTCTTATAATTATATTTTTGAAAAAAATATCCACTATTTTCTACAAATAAAAAACTCCGTCGGAAATATATAGGTAATTACCGACGGTTTCCTGACTGTTTGAACTGGCCACGTGGACTGACTATCTGGAAATGCTTCTTATCAGCCAATGACAATAAGAACTAGTTTAACAGCCTAGACGTGAACTTCTTACTTTTCTCGATCTGAGACGTCAAGGCAATTCGACATGGTATATTATATTTTTTATAAATATATTTAAAATAGTTATTTTAACATTATTCTAATAAAAATCCATAGCTTAAGTATTCAAACAACGGAATAAGCAAATCTGTATTAAAGATGCTTCATTCTCTTTTGAACAAACCATATACAAAATTTAGAGATATTCCATACGAGGAACATCGGATATGGTTTAGGAAATTTGCGGTACGTTAATTTATTTTTCAGAATGTAATTGTTTTAAATATTTTTAGTAATATATAAGTAAATTTTGCAGGAAGAATTAACATAAAATCCCATGAACACAAAGCTGGTGGTAGAAGCTTTTCAAAACGAGGTTGTAGTACAATTTTCTCGTCTCATGAACGAGTGGAAACCAAAGTGGAAAAAGGGAAAAGACAAACCAAGAGGGTTGAATGAATGGATTTGGAATGAATTTATTCGTTATTAAGAATCTTCCAGCGTTGAGAACATCTCAAAGACTAATTTGGGAAACCGGAAGAGCGACTAAGGAGGCAAAGGCATTTACATTCACAATGCTAGATCGTCTAGTTTTCGGAGACGATCCGATCAATTGGTAAATTTCTTTATTCATTATATTTATTATTATTTGAATTTTTTAAAAATATTAATTTTATATTTTTTTACTTTTAAGCACAAGAATTTAGAGTGCCTCCAGAGCACTTGAAACTTCTCGAGGCCGTCCACACCAACAAAAAAGACTGGTGGCATCCAAGATGGTCTCGTTAGTGAGATCATCGAAAAAATGAAAAAGAAAAAAGTGATATTTTATCTCAGCAGTCTCAAATTGATTATTTATCTTCGTCCGCGAATTTACCTCGTTCTGAGATTAACCGTGTGGTTCTTTTTTATTTATTTTTATATTTAATATTATAATATTTCTCCAATAATATTTTAAAACTTTTTATGGGAAATACCATTTTCGAATGGTCGTCATCCAGCACTCGGTAGAGTTGCAGATACCAATGGTGCAATAACTGGTGCTGGAAAGGAGGAGAATGCCCAACTTAAAGAAAAAATGGAGGCTATGGAGATAGAGATGACCAAGCTGAAATATTTTGTAGATTTTATGAAAACAAAATTCTCGGATTATCCGGATGAATTTTTTCTTTCTTCTGCTACTCCTCCGATGCAATTTGTAGATTATAGATTATAAAACAATTAAAATTTAAGTAATATTATATTTTTAATTTGAAATATTATTTTTATTTAATTCTTTTTTAATATTTTAAATAAATATTTAAAAAATACATTAAATTCAAAAAATTTAAAATTTGTTTAAAAATTTTAATTATCGGTTATTTACGACAGAATGAGTTTTAAGAAAACCGAGAAAGGTGTGATGGATTGCGTTAACGCTAATCCGTCGGAATTGTCGACGGAAAGAATTCTGTCGGGAAGTGTATTTTATCGGGATGGCGTTGGTAAATTCCCGAGGGATAGAATCCGTCAAGAAATACCGACAACAATATCCCCATCGGGTTTGCGTCAGTAGTTTTGGATGCCAATCATAGGTATTAAGTATTTCATTCCTCACGACCGTTTTCATCGGAAGTCATCGGCCAAGGACCGATGGACAGATTCCATCGCAAAGAGGTCGGTAAGTTCCGATGGATCCTATCCATCGAATATCCATCGGTTATTACCAACGGGTGTTCTTCATCGCAAACCCATTGGTAATTTCTGACATTTTCCGATGTTGTGTGATTTCCGACAAAATAGTGCCGACGGACATCTTTTGTTGGAAATCCGTTGGAAAAATCATTTTTTGATGGATTTCTGACAAATACTGTCATCCAGAAACAGATGTTTTCTTGTAGTGATTTATAAGCCTTCAACGAGCACCAATGATCACTTTAGAATGATCATTTTAGCTGGCCAATCAACTTGATATTTCCGCAATAAATCATCTGTAATTTTTGATTTACAGTTTAACATGACATGAATCCAACGTCTACGTTAACCTAGTTCAATTTCCTGTATTATAACAAAATTTAAGATCAAAATAGCTACGACAAAGCCTCCAAGAAATCCAATCTATCCCAAAATATGTGATGCCATGCATTATTCTTCATTTATAAGCTTTTACTCAAGGTGCAACAATGATCATTTTAAGTAGCTGATCAAGTTGACATGTCTTCACTAAATTGTATTTAACTTTTGATTTAGAGCTCAAAATGACATGAATCCAATGCCCATGTTAACGTAGCTCAGTTTTACATATTGTGACAACATTTAAGACTGAAAGAGCTACGACAAAGCCTCCAAGTAATACAATGTATCCCAAACTACGTGATGTCATGAATTATGCTTCATTTATAAGCATTTATTTAAGGAGCACCAATGATCTGTTTAGAATGATCATTTTAACAGGGCGATCAACTTGACCATGTCCTTAGTGAATTTTCTAACTTTTGGATTTAGAGTTCAGAATGACACGAATACAACGCCCACGTTAAGCGAGCTCAATATTCTATATTGTGACAACATTTGAGACTAAAAGAGCTACAAGAAAGCCTGCAAGTAATCCAATGTCTCCCACACTGCGTGATGTCATGCATTATGCTTCATTTATAAGCCTTTACTTATGGAGCACCAATGATCAGTTTAGAATGAACATTTTAACTGGCCGATTAACTTGATATGTCCGCACGAAATTGTCCGTAACTTTTGATTTAGAGTTCAAAATGACACGAATCCAACGCTGACGTTAAGTTAGCTCAATTTTTCTATATTGTAACAAAATTTACGACCAAAATAGCGACGACAAAGCCTCTAAGTAATCCAATCTATCCCAAAATGTGAGCTGCCATGCCAATTCATATATAAGCCTTTACTTAAGGAGCACCAATGATCAATTTAAAATGGTCATATTAAGTAGCTGATAACTTGACATGTCTACTAGGTTTTCCATATTGTGACAACATTTAAGACTGAAAAAGCTACGACAAAGCCTCCAAGTAATCCAATGTATCCCAATCTGCGGATGGCATGCATTATGTTTCATTTATAACCATTAAAGAAGTAGCACCAATGATCCGTTTAGAATGATCATTTTAACTACTAGATCAACTTGATTTCTCTGCACTAAATCTGTCAGTAACTCTTGATTTAGAGTTCAAAATGACACGAATCCAACACCCATATTAAACTACCTCAATTTTCTATAGTGTGAAAAAATTTAAGATCGAAATAGATACGACAAAGCCTACATGTAGTCCAATCTATCCAAAACTCTGTGATGTTATTCATTATGCTTCATTTACTCAATGAAACCCAATGAATAGTTTAGAATAATCATTTTAACTAGCTGATAACCTTGATATGTCCACACTAAATCTTCTTTAACTTTTGATTTAAAACTTAAAATGACATGAATCCAACGCCAACATTAAGCTTGCTCAATTTTCCATTTTGTGGAACATTTGAGACTAAAAGATCTACGAAATAGCCTCCAAGTAATCCAATATATCCCAAAGTGCGTGATGCCATGCATTACGCTTCATTTATAAGCCTTTACTTAACGAGCACCAACGATCTATTTAGAATGATTATTTTAACTGGCCGATCAATTTGACATGTCCGCACTTAATCGTCCATATCTTTTGATTTAGAGTTCAGAATGACACGAATCCAACGCCCACAATAAGCTAGCTCAATTTTCTATATTATGACAACATTTTAGACTGAAAGAGCTACGACAAAGCCTACAAGCAATCCAATGTATCCGAAACTGTGTGATGCCATGCATTATGCTTCATTTATAAGCCTTTACTCATGGAGCACCAAAGATCAGTTTGGAATGATAATTTTAACTAGCCGATCAACTTGACATGTCCGCACTAAATCAACCAAAAGTTTTGTTTTAGAGTTCAGAATGACACGAATCCAGCACCCACATTAAACTAGTTCAATTTTCTATATTATGACAACATTTGAGAGAGAAAGAGCTACGACAAATCCTCCAAGTAATCCAATGTATCCCACACTGAGTGATGCCATGCATTATGCTTCATTTATAAGCCTTTACTGAAAGAGCACAAATGATCAGTTTAGAATGAACATTTTAACTGACTGATTAACTTGACTAGGCATGCTAAATCGTCTGTAACTTTTGATTTAGAGTTCAAAATGACACAAATCCAATGCCCACGTTAAGGTAGCTGAATTTTCTATATTGTGAAAAAATTTAATACGGAAATAGCTACGGCAAAGCCTCCAGGTAATCCAATCAATCTCAGACTGCGTGATGTCATGCATTATGCTTCATTTATAAGCCTTTACTCAAGGAGCCTCAATGAGCAATTTAGAATGATCATTTTAACTAACCGATCAAATTAACATGTCTTCTCTGCATCGTCCATAACTTTTGATTTAGAGTTTAAAATGATATGAATCCAACGCCCACGTTAAACAAGCTCAATTTTCTATATTGTGACAAAATTTAAAACCGAAATAGCTACAACAAAGCCTCCAAGTAACCCAATGTATCCCAAAACTGCGTGATATCATGCATTATGCTTCATTTATAAGCATTTACTCAAGGAACACCAATGATAAGTTTAGTATGATCAGTTTAATTGACTGATCAACTTGACATTTCTGCCATAAATCGTCCATAACTTTTGATTTAGAGTTCAGAATGACACGAATCCAACTTATTAACATAGGAAAATCAAATAAGACCTATCTTGTCCTACAAGGCAAGTGTGAGCAATTTAATTCATGGAGGAAAACGAAAATTCAGTTTGAATAACAAGAAAAAGGAGAAAAGGAGGGAAGTTATTATTTTAAATGGTTAATATGGTGATAAAGCTGCCTTGGGAGAAGAATAAGAGTGACAAGGACATGTGCATGCTGCACACAGCCTTGGTAACCACACCAAACAGTCATGACTGCTGCACACAGCCTTGGTAACCACACCAAACGGCCATAACTCTATTTGCAGCTCCTCCCCTCTCTTCCCATTGGTTGTCAACAAGCTCCTCCTCTATTCAAGCTCATCCACAAGTTTAAATTCGTTTTTGTTTTGTGTTCACATTGTAAATCCTCTATAAAGAGGCTGTAAAGACTCAATATATGAATGAACTCTTAGGAGATTATTCTCCAGAAGTCTAAGACATTTCTCATCTTCTCATGCTTTTCTTTGGGTTTCTGGGTTCAATTCTTCACATTTCTCCTCTCTAATCTCAATATTCTTTCATGGTATCAGAGCATAAGATCATTTTCTTATATTTTCTACTTAAATCTCTCAGATTCTAATCTAAAATTCTGTCAAAAATCTCTCANTGCACCTTCATTGGTGGGAACTTAGTCACTTGGAAGACTAAGAAGCAGAAGGAGGTATCATGTTCTAGTGCTGAAGCAGAATATAGGGCTATGAGGAAGCTGACAAATGAAGTAACTTGGCTCAAAGCGCTCTTGAAAGACTTTGGTATTGAACAACCAGGGCCAATTACTTTCCATTGTGATAATCAGGCAGCCATTCACATAGCTTCCAACTCAGTGTTTCACGAGAGGACCAAGCACATAGAGATCGATTGCCATAAGGTTAGGGAGAAAGTTCAAGATGGAACCATTCTGCCATGTTATACAAGGAGTGAAGACCAACTAGCCGACATCTTCACAAAGGCAGCAAGTCTCAAAGTTTGCAAGAACATCTTTTGCAAACTTGGGCTTGCTGATTTATCACATCCATGATCAAAGGTCCCCTAATCCAAGAGCAACACACTCTTTTTCCCTTATTAAGGTTTTGTCCCAAGTGGTTTTCCTTAATAAGGTTTTTAATGAGGTGTTGCCTTGGGTTCCCAATCTTAAGACTTTAGGGTGATTCCAAAGTCTTTAGCTTGAGGGGGAGTATTGACATAGGAAAATCAAATAAGACCTATCTTGTCCTACAAGGCATGTGTGAGCAATTTAATTCATGGAGGGAAACGAAAATTCAGTTTGAATAACAAGAAAAAGGAGAAAAAGAGGGAAGTTATTATTTTAAATGGTTAATATGGTGATATAGCTGCCTTGGGAGAAGAATAAGAGTGACAAGGACATGTGCA
This sequence comes from Pugionium dolabratum, assembly GCA_018901945.1. Lineage (NCBI taxonomy): Eukaryota > Viridiplantae > Streptophyta > Magnoliopsida > Brassicales > Brassicaceae > Pugionium > Pugionium dolabratum. The sequence continues at coordinate 547,744 of JAEVFF010000035.1, forward strand.
TGCTGCACACAGCCTTGGTAACCACACCAAACAGTCATGACTGCTGCACACAGCCTTGGTAACCACACCAAACGACCATAACTCTGTTTGCAGCTCCTCCCCTCTCTTCCCATTGGTTGTCAACAAGCTCCACCTCTATTCAAGCTCATCCACAAGTTTAAATTCGTTTTTGTTTTGTGTTCACATTGTAAATCCTCTATAAAAAGGCTGTAAAGACTCAATATATGAATGAACTCTTAGGAGATTCTTCTCCATAAGTCTAAGACATTTCTGATTTTCTCATACTTCTCTTTGAGTTTCCAGATTCAATTCTTCACATTCTCCTCTCTAAACTCAATATTCTTTCACAACTCCCACGTTAAACTAGCTCAATTTTCTATATTATGATATCATTTGACATTGATAGAGTTACAACAAAGCCTCCAAATAATGGAGTCTATCCCAAACTGCGTGATGCAATGCATTATACTTCTTTTGTAAGCCTTTCCTACAGGAGTACTAGTGATCAGTTTAGAATGATCATTTTAACTAGTCGATCAATTTGACATGTCCACAATAAATCTTCCGTAACTTTTGATTTAGAGTTTAAAATGACACAAATCCAACGCCCACGTTAAGCTAGCTCAATTTTCTATATTGTTTCAAAATTTAAGATCGAAATAGCTACGACAAAGTCTCCAAGTAATCCAATCTATCCCAAATTGTGTGATGTTATGCATTATGGCTAATTTATACGCCTTTACTCAGTTAGCATCAATGATCAGTTTAGAATTATCATTTTAACTTGCTTATCAACTTAACACCACACTAAATCGTCTTTAACTTTTGATTTAGAGTTCAAAATGGCATGAGTCCAACGCCCACATTAAGATAGCTCAATTTTCCATATAGTGAATACATTTGAGATTAACAGAGCTACGAGAAAGCCTCCAAGTAATCCAATGCATCCCATACTGCGTGGTGTCGTGCATTATGCTTCATTTATAAACAATTAATCACCGAACACCAATGAACAGTTTAGAATGATCATTTTACCTTGCAGAATAACTTGACATGTCCGCTCTAAATTGTCAAAAACTTTTGATTTAGATTTCACAATGTCACTAATCCACCGCCCAAGCTAAACTAGCTCAGTTTTCTATATGGTGACAAAATTTTGGACCACAATAGCTACAACAAAGCCTCCAAGTAATTCAATCAATCCCAAACTGCGTGATGCCATGCATTTTGCTTCATTTATAAGCCTTTACTCAAGGACCACCAATGTTCAGTTTTGAATGATCATTTTAAGTAGCTGATCAACTTGACATGTCCACACTAAATCGTCTTTAACTTTTAATTAGAGCTCAAAATGACATGACTCCAACACCCAAGTTAAGCTAGCTCAATTTCCATATTGTGACAATATTTAAAACTGAAAGAGTTACAACGAGCCTTCAAGTAATCCAATGTAGTTTAGAATGATCATTTTACCTAACAAATCAATTTGACATTTCCGCACTTAATCGTCCGTAACTTTTGATTTAGAGTTCAAAATGAAACGAATCCAACACCCACATTAAGCTAGCTCAATTTTCTTTATTGTGAGAAAAATTAATACCAAAATAGCTACGAAAGATCCTCCAGGTAATTCAATCAATCTCAGACTGCGTGATGCCATGCATTATGCTTCATTTATAAGCCATTACTCAAAGAGCACCAATGAGTAGTTTAGAATTATCATTTTAACTAGCTGATCAACTTGACTTGTCCACACAAAATCATCTTTAACTATTAATTAGAGCTCAAAATCACATGGCTTCAACGCCCAAGTTAAGCTAGCTAAATTTTTCATATTGTGAAAACATTTGAGATTGAAAGAGATACGAAAAATCCTCCAACTAATCCAATGTATCTGAAACTGTGTGATGCCATGCATGATGCTACATTTATAAGCCTTTACTCAAGGAGCACCAATGATCAGTTTAGAATGATCATTTTAACTAGGGGGTCAACTTGACTTAGAGTTCAAAATGACACAAATCGAACGCCCACGTTAAGCAAGATCAATATTCCATATTGTGACAAAATAAAGCAAAATAGCTACGACAAAGCCTCCAAGTAATCCTATATATCCCAAACTGTGTGATGCCATGCATTGTGTTTCATGTATAAGCTTTTACTCAAGGAGCACCAATGATCAATTTAGAATGATCGTTTTAACTGGCCGATCAACTTGACATGTCTACATTAAATCATCCATAACTTTTGAATTAGAGCTCAAAATGACATGAGTCCAACACCCAAGTTAAGCTAGCTCAAGTTTCTATATTGTGACAAAATTTAAGACCAAAATAACTACGAAAGAAACGCCAGCACACATGCTGTGCTCTATCAAAAATTTATTTTTTTCTTCAATGTTGCAAATCTATTGCATAAGATTTCAAACATGAATTTCCTAAGAAAGAGAACGAAAAGGAGCTTCTTCAAAGATACCTCTTGGTCAAGCTTCCTGCCCTCTTTTTTTTAATAGCGGAAGTCAGGAGTGTGCAAGTCCCAAATTGACGGGTTAGTGTGAGCTTATCCATGCGGTTGGGAAAGTTTGGCACCTCGATGTCCCCTCTTCGCCACCTGGGGCTCAAGATCTGCCTCATAAGCCTCAAAGTAATTCAATCTATCCCAAACTGCATGATGTAATGCATGCTGCTTCATTTATAATCCCTACTCAAGGAGACCCAATGATGAATTAAGAATGATCATTTTAACTAGCCGATCAACTTGACATGTCCGCACTTAATCGTCCGTAACTTTTGATTTAGGGTTCAAAATGACAAGAATCCAGCACCCACGTTAAGCTAGCTTAATTTTCTATATTGTGACAAAATTTAAGACCGAAATAGCTACGAAAAAGCCTCCAAGTAATCCAATGTATCCCAAACTGCGTGATGCCAAGCATTATGTTTCATTCATAAGCATTTACTCAAGGAGCACAAATGATCAGTTTCGAATGATTATTTTAACTTGTTGATCAACTTGACATGTCCGCACTGAATCGTCTTTAACCTTTGAATTAGAGCTCAAAATGACATGTGTCCAACGCCCACGTTAACCTATCTCAATTTTCTATATTGTAAAACCATTTGAGACTACAAGAGCTACAAAAAAAGCATCCAAGTAATCCAGTGTATCCCAAACTGCGTGATCTCATGCATTATGCTTCATTTATAAGCCTTTACTCAAGGAGAACCAATGATTAGATTAGAATAATTATTTTAACTGGCCGATAACTTTGACATGTCCACACTAAATCTTCCGTAACTTTTGATTGATTGTTCCGAATGACACGAATCCAACACCCACGTTAAGCTAGCTCAATTTTCTATATTGTGATAAAATTTAACACCCAAATAGCTATGACAAAGCCTTCAAGTAATACAATGTTCCCCCCAAACTGTGTGATGCCATGCATTATGGTTCTTTTATAATCCTTTACTCAAGGAGCACCAATGATCAATTTGGAATGATCATTTTAAGTAACCGATCAACTTGACATATTTGCACTAAACTATCCGTAACTTTTGATTTAGAGTTCAAAATGAAACGAATCCAATGCCCACTTTAAGCTAGCTTAATTTTCTATATTGTGATATAATTTAATACCGAAATAGCTACGATCAAGCCTCCAAATAATCCAATCTATCCCAAAACTGCGTGATGCCATGCATTATGTTTCATTTATAAATATTTGCTCAAGGAGCACCAATGATCAGTTTATAATGATCATTTTAACTAGCTGATAGACTTGACATATCTGCACTAAATCATCTTTAACCTCTGCATTCGAGCTCAAAATTTCATGAGTACAATGCTCACGTTAAGCTAGCTCAATTTTCCATATTGTGACAACATTTGAGACTGAAAAAGCTATGAAAAGCCTCCAAGTAATCCAATATATCCCAAATTGCGTGATGCCATGCATTATGCTTCATTAATAAGCCTTTACTCAAAGAGCAACATTGATTCGTTTAGAATGATCATTTTAACTTGCCGATCAACTTGAGATGTACGTACTAAATCATCCGTAAATTTTTAATTTGAGCTCAAAATAACACGAGTCCAACGCGCATGTTAAGATAGCTCAAGTTTCTATATTGTCACAAAATTTAAGAGTAAAATAGTAACGAGAAAAGGCTCGAAGTAATCCAATGTATCCCAAACTGCGTGTTGTCATGCATTATGCTTCATTTATAAGCATTTACTCAAGGAACAGCAATGATCTATTTAGAATGATCATTTTAACTGGCCAATCAACTTGACATGTCCGCACTAAATTGTATGTAACTTTTGATTTAGAGTTCAGAATGAAACGAATCCAATGCCCATGTTAAGCTATCTCCATTGACTATATTTTGATAAAAGTTAACACCAAAATAGCTACGGCTAAGCGTCCAAGTAATCCAATCTATCCCGTACAACGTGATGCCATGCATTATGATTAATTTATAAGCCTTTACTCAAGGAGCACCATGATAAGATTAGAATGATCATTTTAGCTAGCCGATGTACTAAATTATCCGTAACTGTTGATTTATAGTTTAGAATGACACGAGTCCAACACACACGTTAAGCTAGCTCAATTTTCTATAATGTGACCAAATTTAAGATCGAAATAGCTAAAACAAAGCCTCCAAGTAATCCAATCTATTCCAAACTGCATGATGCCATGTATTATGTTTTATTTATAAGCTTTTGCTCAAGGAGCACCGATGATCATCTTAGAATAATCATTTTAACTAGCTGATCAACTTGACATGTCCGCACTAAATCGTCTTTAACCTTTAAATTAGAGCTCAAAGTGACATGAGTCGAATGCCACGTTAAGCTAGCTAAATTTTTCATATTTTGACAACATTTGAGCCTGAAAGAGCTACAAAAAGCCTTCAAGTAATCCAATATATCTCAAAATACGTGATGCCATGCATTATGCTTCATTTATAAGCCTTATCAATGATCAGTTTAAAATGATTATTTTAACTAATCTCCCCTAAATTGTCTTTAACCTTTAAATTAGATCTCAAACTGACATGTGTCCAACGCCCATGTTAACCTATCTCAATTTTCCATATTGTAAAATCATTTGAGACTGAAAAAAGCCTCCAAGTAATCCAATGTATTCCAAACTGCGTGATCCATGCATTATGCTTCATATATAAGCCTTTACTCAAGGAGCACCAATGATCAATTTATAATGATTATTTTAACTAGCTGATCAACATAACATGTCCGCACTAAATCTTCTTTAACCTTTGAATTACAGCTCAAAATGACATATGTACAACGCCAACGTTAACCTAGCTCAATTTTCCATATTGTAAAACCATTTGAGACTGAAAGAGCTACAAAAAAGCTTCCAAATAATCCAACGTATCCCAAACTGTGTGATGCCATGCATTATGCTTCATTTATAAGCCTTTACTCAAGGGACGCCAATGATTAGTTTAGAATGATTATTTTAAGTGGCCGATAACCTTGACATGACTGCACTAAATATTCCATAACTGCACTAAATATTCCATAACTTTTGATTGATAGTTCAAAATGACATGAATCCAACATCCACGTTAAGCTAGCTCAATTTTCTATATTGTGATAAAATTTAACACCAAAATACCTATGACAAAGCCTCCAAGTATTCCATTCTTTCCCAAACAGTGTGATGCCATACATTATGATTCATTTATAAGACTTTACTCAAGGAACACCAATGATTATTTTAGAATGATCATTTTAACTAGTTGATCAACTTGACATGTCCGTGCTAAATCATCTTTAACCTTCGAATTAGAAGTCAAAATGAAATGTGTCCAATGTCCACGTTAATCTAACTCAATTCTCCATATTTTGACAATATTTGAGACTGAAAGAGCTACAAAAAGCCTCCAAGTAATGCAATGTATCCCAAACTGCGTGATGACATGAATTATGCTTCACCAATGATCGGTTTAGAATGATTATTTTAACTGTCCGATCAACTTGACATGTCCGCCCTAAATCGTCCGTAACTTTTGATTTAGAGTTCAAAATGACACAAATCCAACCCCGATGTTAAGCTAGCTCAATTTTCTATATTGTGAAAAAATGTAAGACCAAAATAGTTACGACCAAGCCTCCAAGTAATCCAATCTATCCTAAACTGCATGATATCATGCATTATGTATCATTTATAAGCCTTTGCTCAAGGAGCTCCAATTATCAGTTTAGAATGATCATTTTAACTAGCTGACCAACTTGACATGTCCGCCCTAAATCATTTTTAACTTTTGATTTAGCGATCAAAATGACCTGAATCCGACGCCCACGTTAAGCTAGCTCAATTTTCTATATTGTGTCAAAATTTGATACTGAAAGAGATACAACAGAGCCTCAAAGTAATTCACTGTATCTCAAGCAGCGTGATGTCATTCATTATGCTTCATTTATAAGTCTTTACTTAGGGAGCACCAATGATCTGTTTACAATAATCGTTTTAACTTGCCGATCAACTTAATATGTCGGTACTAAATTATCTATAACTTTTGATTTAGAGTTCAGAACGACCCGAGTGCAACACCTACGTTAAGCTAGCTCAATTTATATATTGTTATAAAATTTAACATCGAAATAGCTACCACAAAGCCTCCAAATAATTCAATCTATCCCAAACTACGTGATGCCATGCGTATGCTTCATTTATAAGCCTTTACTAAAGGAGCAGCAATGATGAGTTTAGAATAATTGTTTTAAGTAGGTGATCAATTTTACATCTCCACCCTAAACCATCTTTAACTTTTGATGTTTGAGATCAAAATGACATGAATTTAACGGCCATGTTAAGCTACCTCAATTTTCCATATTGCGATAAAATTTAATACCAAAATAGCTACCGCAAAGCCTCAAAGTAATCCAATCTATCCCAAATTGTGTGATGTCATTCATTATGTTTCGTTTATAAGCAATTACTCAGGGACCACCAATGATCAATTTAGAATGATCTTTTTAACTATTTGATCAACTTGACATGTCCGCACTAAATCGTACCATAACTTTGGATTTAGAGTTCAGAATGACATGAATCCAACATGCACGTTATGCTAGCTCAAATTTCAATACTGTGAAAAAATTTGAGACTGAAAGAGTTACGCAAAAGCCTCCAAGTAATCCAAGGTATCCCAAACTGCATGATGCAATACATTATGCTTCATTTATAAGCCCTTACTCAAGGAGCACCAATGATCACTTTAGCATGATCATTTTAACTGGTCGATCAACTTGACATGTCACACTAAATCGTATTTAACTATCAATTTAGAGCTCGAAATAACATGAATCCAACACCCACGTTAAGATAGCTCAATTTTCCATATTGTGACAACATTTCAGACTGAGAGTGCTACGACAAAGCTTCCAATGTATCCCAAACTGCATGATGCCATGTATTAGGCTTCATTTATAAGCCTTTACTCAAGGAGCACCAATAATCAATTTAGAATGATCATTTTAACTAGCTGATCAACTTGACATGACCGCATCAAATTGTCTTTAACTTTTGATTTAGAGCTCAAAATTGCATCAATCCAACGCCCATGTTAAGCTATCTCAATTTTCCATATTGTCACACCGTATGTGACTGAAAGAGCTACGGCAAAGCCTCCAAGTAATCCAATGTATCCCAAACTGCATGATGCCATGCATTATGCTTCATTTTTAAGCTTTTATTGAAGGGGCACCAATAATCAGTTTAGAATGATCATTTCAACTAGCCAATCAACTTGAGATGTTCGCACTAAATTGTCTTTAACTTTTATTTAGAGTTCAAAAAATGTCACAATCGAATGCCCACGTTAAGGTAATTCGATTTTCTATATTGTGACAAAATTTAAGACCGAAATAGCTATGAAAAAGCCTCCAAGTAATCCAATGTTTCCCAAACTGCGTGGTACCATGCATTATTCTTCATTTATAAGCCTTTACTCAAGTAGCAACAATGACTACTTTAGAATGATCATTTTAACTGGCTGATCAACTTGACCTGTCTGCACTAAATCATCCATAACTTTTGGTTTAGAGTTCGAAATGACACGAATCCAACTCCCATGTTAAGGTAGCTCAATTTTTTTATATTGTGACAAAATTCAAGACTAAAATAAATATGTCATAACTTCTAAGTAATCCAATCTATTCAAACTACTTAATGCCATACATTATGGTTCATTTCATAGTCTTTACTCAAAGGAGCACCAATGATCATTTTAACTACCTGATCAACTTACATGTCCATACTAAATCGTTTTTAACTTTGATTTAGACCTCAAAATGACGTGATTCCAAGGCCCACGTTAAGCAAGTGGAACTTTCCGTTCTGACAACATTTGAGACTGAAAGAGTTTTGAAATAGGCTCCAAGTAATCATATGTATTCCAAACTGCGTGATGTCATGCATTATACTTCATTTATATGCCATTACTCAATGAGCACCAATGATCAGTTTATAATGATTATTTTTATTGGCCGATCAACTTGACATGTTCGCACTAAATTTTCCATAACTTTTGATTCAGAGTTCAGAATAAAACGAATCCAACACCCACGTTAAGCTAGCTCAATTTTCTATGTTATGACATAAGTTTTCACCGAAATATCTACGAACAAGCCTCTAAGTAATCCAATCTATCCCATACATCGTGATGCCAAACATTATGCTTCATTTATAAGCCTTTACTCAAGGAGCACCAATGATCAGTTTAGAATGATCATTATAACTAGTTGATACACTTGACAAGTCCGCAGTAAATTATCTTTAACTTTTGATTTGGAGCTTAAAATGACAGGATTCCAATGCCCACGTCAAGCTAGCCCAGTATTCCATATTTTGACAATATTTTAGATTGAAAGAACTAAGAAAAAGCCTCCATGTTATCCAATATATCTCAAACTGCATGATGTCAGGCACTATGCTTCATTTATAAGCCTTTACACAAGGAACACCAATGATCATTTTAGAATGATCATTTAAACTAGTTGATCATCTTGACATGTCCGCCCTAAATCATCTTTAACTTTTGATTTAGAGCTCAAAATGACATGAACCAAACGCCCACGTAAAGCTAGCTCAATTGTCCACATTTTGACAACATTTGAGACTGTAAGAGTTACAACAAAGCCTCCAAGTAATCCAACGTATCCCAAACTGCATGATGCCATGCATTATGCTTTATTTATAAGCCTATACTTAAGGAGCACCAATGATCAGTTTAGAATGATCATTTTAACTGTCCGATCAACTTGACATGACTGCACTAAATCGTCAGTAAGTTTTGATTTAGAGTTCAAAATGACACGAATCCAACGCAAACATTAAGCTAGCTCAATTTTCTATATTGTGACAAAATTTAATACCAAAATGCTACGACAAAGACTCCAAGTAAATTAATGTATCCCAAACTACGTGATGTCATGCATTTTGCTTCATTGATTAGCCTTTACTCAAGGAGCACCAACAATAATTTTAACTACGTTATCAACTTACATATCCGCACTAAATCGTCTCTAACTTTTGATTTAGAGCAAAAAATTACATGATTCCAATGCCCACATTAAGCTAGATGAATGGTCCGTATTGTGGCAACATTTGAGACTTACAGAGCTACAAAAAAGCCTCCAAGTAATCCAATGTATCCCAAACTGCGTGATGTCATGCATTATGCTTCATTTATAATAATTTACTCAATGAGCACCAATGACCAGTTTAGAATGATAATTGTAACTGCCCGATCAATCCAATGCCCAAGTTAATCTATCTCAATTTTCTATATTGTGACAAAATTTAAGACCGAAATAGCTACGACAAATCCTCCAAGTAATCCAATCTATATGAAACTGTATGATGTCATGCATAATGCTTTATTTGTAAACCTTTGCTCAAAGAGCACGAATGATGAGTTTAGAATCATCAATTTAGCTAGTCGATAAATTTGTCACATTCGCACTAAATTGTCTGTAACTTTTGATATAGAGTTCAGAATGACATGAATACAATGCCCACGTTAAGCTAGATCAATTTTCTATATTATGTCAAAATTTAACACCGAAATAGCTATGAAAAAGCCTCCAAGTAATCCAATCCATTCCAAACTGCGTGATGCCATACATTATGCTTAATTTGTAAACATTTGCTCAATAAGCACCAATGATCAGTTTAGAATAATCACTTTAATTAGATAATCAACTTGACATGTCCGCACTGCATCGTATTTCACATATGATTTAGAGTTCAAAATGACATGAATCAGACGGCAATGTTAGTCTAGCTCAATTTTTAATATTGTGATGACATTTGAGGCTGAAAGAGCTATGGCAAAGCCTCCAAATAATCCAATGTATCCCAAACTGTGTGATGACATGCATTATGCTTCATTTGTAAGCCTTTACGCGAGGAGCAATGATCAGTTTAGAATGTTCATTTAAACTGGCTGATCAACTTGACTTGTCCGCACTAAATCTTCTGTAACTTTTGATTTCAAGTTCAGAATGACATGAATCCAACACCCACATTAAGCTAGCTCAATATTCTATATTGTGACAAAATTTAAGACCAAAATAGCTACAAAAAAGCTTCCGAGTAATCCCATCTATCCCAAACTGTGTGATCTCATGCATTATTCTTCATTTGTAAACCTTTGCTCAATGAGCGTCAATGATAAGTTTAGAATTATTAATTTAACAAGCCGATCAACTTGACATGTCTGCACTAAATAGTCCAAAACTTTTGATTCAGAGTTTAGAATGACACGAATCCGACGCCCACATTAGGCTAGCTCAGTTTTCTATATTGTGATTAAATTAAATACCAAAATAGCTACCACAAAGCCTCCAATTAATCCAATCTATCCCAAACTGCCTGATTACATGGATTATTCTTCATTTGTAAACCTTTGCTCAATAAACACAATTGATCGGTTTAGACTGATCATTTTTTAACTATTTGAACAACTTGACATGTCCTCACTAAATCATCCGTAATATTTGATTTAGAGCTCAAAATGACATGAACCGAACGCCCACGTTAATCTAGATCAATTTTCAATATTTGACAACATTTGAGACTGAAATAATTACGACAAAGCATCCAAGTAATCTAATCTATCACAAACTGCTTGATGACATGCATTATGCTTCATTTTAAAACATTTGCTCAAGTAGCACCAATGATCAATTTAGAATTATCGTTTTAGCTTATCAACTTGACATGTCCGCAATAAATCGTATAACATATGACTTAGAGCTCAAAATGACATGAATCAAATGGCCGCATTAGTCTAGCTAAATTTTCTATACTCTGACAACATTTGACACTAAAAGAACTACGCAAAGCCTCCAAGTAATCCAATGTATCCCAAACTACGTGATGCCATGCATTATGCTTCATTCTAAGCCTTTACTCAAGGAGCACCAATGATCAGTTTAGAATGATCATTTTAATTGGCCGATCAACTTGACACGTCCTCACTAAATCGTCCATAACTTTTGATTTAGAGTACATAATGACACGAATCCAACACCCACGTTAAACTAGTTCAATTTTCTATATTGTGGCAAAAGTTTAGATCGAAATAGCTATGACAAAGACTCCAAGTAATCCAATCTATCCCAAACTGCGTAATGCTATGCATTATGCTTTATTGGTAAACCTTTGCACAAAGAACACCAATGATCAGTTTAGAATGATCAATTTAACTAGCCGATAAACTTTACATGTCCGTATTAAATCGTCCTTAACTTTTGATTTAGAGTTCATAAAGACATGAATCCAATGCCAACGTTAAGGTAGTTCAATTTTCAATATTGTGACAACATTTGAGACTGAAAAAGCTACGACAAAGCCTCCAAGTAATCCAAATCTATCCCAAACAGCATGATCTCATGCATTATGCTTCATTTGTAAACCTTTGCTCAATGATAAAAAATGATCAGTTTAGAATAATCAATTTGACTAAAAGATAAAATTCACATGTACGCACTAAATCGTTCGTAACTTTTGAGTTAGAGTTCGGAATGACATGAATCTATCCCAAAATGTATCACTAATATTGTGACAAATTTAAGACCAAAATAGCGACGACAAAGACTCCAAGTAATCCAATCTATTCCAAAATGCTTGATGCCATGTATTATGCTTCATTTGTAAACCTTTGCTCAATGAGCACCAATGATCAATTTAGAATGATCTTTTTAACTATCTGATCAACTTGACATGTCCGCACTAAATCGTCTTTAACATTTGACTTAGAGCTCAAAATGACATGAATCAAATGGCCACATTAGTGTAGATAAATTTTCGATAGTTTGACAACATTTGAGACTAAAAGATCTATGACAAAGCCTCCAAGCAATCCAATGCATCCCAAACTGTGTGATGCCATGCACTATATGCTTCATTTACAAGCCTTTTTCTCAAGGAGCACAAGTGATCAGTTTAGAATGATCATTTTAATTGGCTGATAAACTTGACACGTCCTCACTAAATCTTGCATAACTTTTGATTTAGAGTTCATAATGACACGAATCCAACACCCACGTTAAGCTAGCCCAATTTTCTATATTGTTGCAAAATTTAAGATCAAAATAGCTAAGACAAAGACTTCAAGTAACCCAATCTATCCCAAACTGAGTGATGCTATGCATTATGGTTTATGTGTAAACCTTTGCTCAAAAAGTACCAATGATCAGTTTAGAATAATCAATTTAACTAGCCGATAAACTTTACATGTCCGTATTAAATCTTCCATAACTTTTGATTTAGAGTTCAGAAAGACATGAATCCAATGCCAACGTTAAGCTAGTTCAATTTTCAATATTGTGACAACATTTGAGACTGAAAAAGCTACGACAAAGCATCCAAGTAATCCAATCTATCCCGAACTGCGTGGTCTCATGCATTATGCTTCATTTCTAAACCTTTGCTCAATGAAAACCAATAATCAGTTTAAAATGATCAATTTGACTAAAAGATAAAATTCACACTTACACAGTAATCGTTCGTAACTTTTGATTTAGAATACAGAATGACATGAATCCAATTGCCACCTTAAGCTAGCTTAATTTTCTATACTGTGACAAAATTCAAGACCAAAATAGGGACGACAAAAAAGTCCAAGTAATCCAATCTATCCCAAACTGTGTGATGCCATTCATTATGCTTCATTTGTAAACCATTGCTCAATGAATGATCAATATAGAATGATCGTTTTAGCTAGCTGATCAACTTGACATGTCCGCACTAAATCGTCTTTAACATTTTACTTAGAGCTCAAGATTATATGAATCAAATGGCCGCGTTAGTCTAGCTAAATTTTAAATATTATGACAACATTTAAGACTGAAAGAGCTATGACAAAGCCTCTAAGTTATCCAATGTATCCCAAAGTGCGTGATGCCATGCATTATGCTTCATAATCCAATCTATCCCAGACTACGCGATTTCATGCATTATGCTTCATTTGTAAACCTTTGCTCAATGTGATGCGAACCTCCCAAGGAATGCACTTCTGGATGCGGTTGAGATAGGCTTTGCAACAGAATGAATCGAAATTCAATCTGTTCAAAGGTTGTGGATTGAAGGGTCACACAGTAGTTGCGGAAAGACTACTGATTTACCTAAGATAGTAGCTTAGATATTACACACCAAGGCTACTAAATGTTGACTGAAGGATATTACACACCAACAATCATATTAAGAAGAGAATCACTCTCAAACTTAAGAAAAGAAGCTGTTTTATTTGAAAAGTTGAATGATCAAGTTTACAACTGAAAGCCCCTATTTATACTATAAGGGGACGTAAATATGAGGAGCCTACAACATTAAATTGGTTACAATTACAAGGGAAGACTTGACCAAAGACCTTGGCCAAAGACCTTGACTTCATTAACTCTTATTTTGACTATGAATGTAGACACTTTTCCATCCCTTTGGTAGCTAGGCTTATTGTTAGCTGCTCCATAGCTTGGCCTAGTATAACTTTTCCTTTTTAACTGTTGTTCCACCAGTATAGCTTTGTGCAACATTTCCTCTACCTCCACATAATGTTCCAGCTCCATTCTATCTTGAATGTCATGGTTAAGTCCTCCTAAAAATCTTGCCATAGTAGCTTCTCTGTCTTCTGAAATGTCTGCCCTGATCATGAGGGTTTCCAACTCCTGGAAATAGTCCTCAACACTTCGGCTTCCTTGATTGAGTCTCCTTAGCTTTTGGTGAAGCTCACGGTGGTAATGGCTGGGCACAAACCTTTTCCTCATTATGGCTTTCATCTCAGCCCATGTTTCTACTGGATACTCACCATTACGTCTTCTGGAAGTCACCATTTGATCCCACCAGCTGAGTGCATACTCATAAAATTCAGTAGCAGCTATGCGGACCTTGTTGAGCTCGGAATAGTGTTGACAATCAAACACCAGCTCGATCTTCTTCTCCCATTCCAGGTAAGTGTCTGAATCATTTTTGCCATAGAATGATGGTATCTTAAGTTTAAGACCTCCTAAGGTGTCATTAGGCTGATATTGACATAGGAAAATCAAATAAGACCTATCTTGACCTACAAGGCAAGTGTGAGCACGAAATTCAGTTTGAATAACAAGAGAAAAGAAAAAGAGGGAGTTATTATTAACCACAAGGTTAAAATGGTTAAATAGCTGCCTTGGGAGAAGAATCAAGGTGAAAAGGACATGTCCATGCTGCACACAGTCTTGGTAACCACATCAAACAGTCATGAGACAGTCTGCAGCTCTTCCCCTCTCTTCTCATTGGTTGTTGACAGGCTCCTCCTCTATTCAAACTCATCCACAAGTTTGAATTTGTTTTCTTTTGTGTTCACATTGTAAATCCTCTATAAAAGGGCTGTAAAGACTCAATGTATGTATATACTCTTAGGAGATTCTGAAAGAATATTGAGATTATAGAGGAGAAATGTGAAGAATTGAATCTGAAAACTCAAAGAGAAGTATGAGAAAATGAGAAATGACTTAGACTTATGAAGAAGAATCTCCTAAGAGTATATTATACATTGAGTCTTTACAGCCCTTTTATAGAGGATTTACAATGTGAACACAAAAGAAAACGAATTCAAACTTGTGGATGAGTTTGAATAGAGGAGGAGCCTGTCCACAACCAATGAGAAGAGAGGGGAAGAGCTGCAGACTGTCTCATG
>JAEVFF010000035.1:568340-618873 GCA_018901945.1 Pugionium dolabratum
AATGAACTTTCGATCAAATTGCCATGGTCTTCCAAGCAGAATGTGGCCAGCCTCCATTGGTAAAACATCACAAAGGATCTCATCTTGGTACTTTCCAATGGTTATAGGTACCATGACTTGGCTGCTTACCTTCATTTCGCCACACTCATTAAGCCATTGCAGCTTATACGGCTTTGGGTGCTTGAACACTTCCAGACCTAACTTGTTTACCATAGTTTCACTAGCCACGTTAGTGCAGCTGCCTCCATCAATAATGATGCTGCAAACCTTTCCTTGGACGTGGCATCTTGAGTGAAACAGGTTCTCTCTTTGCTCATGTTCTTTGGTTTTGTTTTGTAAGCTTAGGGTTCTTCTTGTTACCAATAATTCTCCTGCCATAGGAGGTTCCAGATGCTCTTCTGAAGAATCAGAAAAGACTTCTTCTTCCTCGGATTCTATTTCACCATTATCCAACAGAATCATGATCTTCTTGTTCGTGCATTCATTCGCATAATGCCCTCTTCCTTGGCATTTGAAACACTGCACATCTCTTGTTCTAGTAGATGTAGTAGCTTCAGATTTTCCCTTGACGTCTTGAGTGGTGGTTGAAGGTTTGGAATCAACTTTAGCAATCTGTTTTCCTTCCCTTTGGTATCTAGGCTTATTGTTAGCTGCTCCATAGCTTGGCCTATTATAACTTTTCCTTTTTAACTGTTGTTCCACCAGTATAGCTTTGTGCAACATTTCCTCTACCTCCACATAATGTTCCAGCTCCATTCTATCTTGAATGTCACGGTTAAGTCCTCCTAAAAATCTTTCCATAGTAGTTTCTCTGTCTTCTGAAATGTCTGCCCTGATCATGAGGGTTTCCAACTCCTGGAAATAGTCCTCAACACTTCGGCTTCCTTGATTGAGTCTCCTTAGCTTTTGGTGAAGCTCAGGTGGTAATGGCTGGGCACAAACCTTTTCCTCATTATGGCTTTCATCTCAGCCCATGTTTCTACTGGATACTCACCATTACGTCTTCTGGAAGTCACCAATTGACCCCACCAGCTGAGTGCATACTCATAAAATTCAGTAGCAGCTATGCGGACCTTGTTGAGCTCGGAATAGTGTTGACAATCAAACACCAGCTCGATCTTCTTCTCCCATTCCAGGTAAGTTTCTGGATCATTTTTGCCATAGAATGATGGTATCTTAAGTTTAAGACCTCTTAAGGTGTCATTAAGCGTCACCCTTTCTTCTCTAACACGCCTATGCCTCCTTTGGGTTCTCCTACTCCCTTCAGTGCCATGACTATAGTAGGCTTCTATTTCTTCATTATGGCCACGTCTTAAGGGATTCCTAGTTCTCCTTGGGCCTCCTTCAGTGTTACTATTGTTCTGAACATCATCAAGCCGCAAATGAATGGCTTCCAGCTCTACTTGTAGTACTTTCTTCATTTATGCTACTAGAGCCTCCATTAACAAGTTTGGTGCTTCTGAAGTTTGATTTCCTCCTGACATAGCTACAAATACACTTAACAAATGCGTTAAAAATA
Source organism: Pugionium dolabratum (assembly GCA_018901945.1). Lineage (NCBI taxonomy): Eukaryota > Viridiplantae > Streptophyta > Magnoliopsida > Brassicales > Brassicaceae > Pugionium > Pugionium dolabratum. Next base: position 569,860 of record JAEVFF010000035.1, read on the forward strand.
CCTGTTCTGAAAAAATATTTTCGATGGAAGATGAAGAGTTGCGAGTGTGTTATTTTCTAATCTGAAAATGCAATGGGTTGGGGTCGTTTTTGATGTTATAAACTGATGTAATATTGGATAAAAACAACAATGCAATTATATGAATAGGTTTTTTTCGATTAATCAACTGATGCAAATCGATACACAAGCATATGCAATCTAAATAGATGGAAATAAAGAGATATAGAGATCAGTGATAGGGATAACCGATCAGAAGTGTGCTCTGATACCAAAAGATGCGAACCTCCCAAGGAATGCACTTCTGGATGCGGTTGAGATAGGCTTTGCAACAGAATGAATCGAAATTCAATATGTTCAAAGGTTGTGGATTGAAGGGTCACACAGTAGCTGCGGAAAGACTACTGATTTACCTAAGATAGTAGCTTAGATATTACACACTAAGGCTACTAAATGTTGACTGAAGGATATTACACACCAACAATCAGATTAAGAAGATAATCACTCTCAAACTTAAGAAAAGAAGCTGTTTTTATTTGAAAAGTTGAATTGTCAAGTTTACAACTGAAAGCCCCTATTTATACTATAAGAGGACGAAATATGAGGAGCCTACAACATTAAATTGGTTACAATTACAAAGGAAGACTTGACCAAAGACCTTGACCAAAGACCTTGACCAAAGACCTTGACTTCATTAACTCTTATTTTGACTATGAATGTAGACACTTCCCCCCCCCTTTGATGATGCCAATTTTGATCATTTTGAATTGAACTCCTTTTGATTTTAAACAACAAATTGGGCTGGTTGTAATGTGATTCATTTGCCTCATTAAAACCCTTACCAAGAAAACCCAATGGGAGAAAACTTGGATAAGGGAAAAAGAGTACAAATGGATCACATACCCATTTGTATGTTGTCTTGAGCTTGTACTAAAATCAGAGTGCTTTTAGGCACTTCTCCAATCAAGCTCAAGTGAATTTGTTGTGCATTCTCCTTGTTGAGCATGCAACTGATTGCCTCTTTGAGTTTTTTGGCCTTGGCTCGGGTTAATGGTCCAGCTGGTAGTGCAAGAGCTTCTTCATGTTCCACTGGTTCATTTCTAGCCATGAGCTTTTCCTTTTGTGTGCTTTCCATGCTCGTATCAGTTATGTTACTTCTATTTGACGGAGAGAAATCGGGTGTTAAGTTCTGTGTTAAAAGTGATAAAACGTTAATCGTAAATGTTTATATTGTAAGTGATAAACTTTTAAGGTTTAAAGTGATCGTGGTTACCATATTCGAAGTTTTTTATGCGATTTTCCCATTTAATTTATTTAATTAAATTTAATTATTTATAATTTATTAAATTTTATTTGAAATTTAAAAACTTTAATATATTAAAAATATTAGGTTTGACCGGGACAAAAGGGCTATAACCCATCAAATTTCAAAAAATTTGATGGCCCTACTACAGCTGAACGGTCGTACGAGCTGAACGACTAGAGAAATACTTCATCGAATTTGCGGTAATTATATTTTTTTTTTAAATATTTATTTAATAAAACTTAATAATTAGTAAAGTTAATATATTTTAAATTTCCAAGTAATCGTACACCTGGGATCATGTGATCACCTCGATAGTATGGAAAGAGTTTGAATTCGTCTGTGTAAGACGGATAAAAGAGATGGTGAGCAAGGTTCATACAACCGGAAAATTTCCTAGGTGGTCTTGGTGCGCATAAGCATTTGTCGGGTCAAAAATCATACATCCATATCCAACAAAAAATGGTAAGTACTCTAAAATATTTAAATTTACATTTAAATTTATTTTTTATTTATTAATAATTTATTTCAAAATTTAAGAAAAAATTTGTGACGACCGGTCTCAATTGGTGAGGTTTTTATAAATACTCACACTCGGCAAGATGGTTGGTATGTCAATTTTAAAGGTAAATAAATCGGTGAATCATACGAACGAAACATCCAAGAAAAAATGGTGATCGTGGTGGTCGATGCAACTGAAACGTCCGACGATACTTCCCGTCGAATTGAGCTGACCCAAGACGAGAAGAATGAGATTTTCATTTAGGTATAAATTTTTTTCTAAAAATAATTTTTTACACTAAATTTAATAAATTTGTTCTGATTTTTTATTATTATTTTGTACTCCTCCATTGTGAATTACCGAGGCCGTTTTTACGGCCTCGGTAGCCTAAACCGCATTCATAGGTCGGACAGGTGTAGTGGCTTCGCATCCACTATCTCCGACTTTGTTGCACTTTTGGATCAACTTCTATCTGCGTACCGACAAATCGAAAAACAAAATGCACAGAATATGTGGATTGAATAACAAAATACGGAGATGATCGAAGCTAATTAGAGGATGGAGGAACGGTTCGCTGAAGAACGTAGACAACAGTAGGAACTACAAAAGTAAAACCAGAGCCGAATTAACAGCTTGGATATGATCGTCGGATATTTACAATGGACGGATCCCGCTTTCGCGTCATTTTTGGAGGATAACAATGCCCCAGCTGGATCGTCGAACGCTTCACCAACATTTTTGCCATCCGATTTCCAATTTCCGCCTCTGGATAATTAGAATTTTTATTTTTTTTGTAATTTGAATTTTTTAATAAAATTTATTATTTTTCTTTTATAATTTTTTATATTTTACAAAATAACTAATTAATAGAATTATTTATTATTTTAGTATAATAATATTTACAATTAAAAAATAATTAATTAAAATATTTTAATTAATTATTTTTTTAAACTTATTCAGGTGTAATCGCAAATTAGTCGCAAATCAGTTCCAAACATTTGTGACCAATTTGCGACTACATCTTTTTTTTCTAAAAATATATATGTGATCGCAAAATGGTCGCAAAAATTTGTGACCATTTTGCGACCACGTTTTCATCTTTGGTGGCAAATTAGTCACAAATTTCTCTGAGTGGTTTGCGACCACGGTTTTTGCAACCAGGGATGTAGTGGCAAAATGGTCGCAAAATCAGCCTTTAACATCTTGATAAACCATACCCAATTATCGGTTGTCTCCGACAGAACCACGGCCCAAGCCAAAATATATATTTGGTTGTTGGAGTATCGGCCAATTGGAGTATCGGCCAATTGGAGTATCGGCCCATTGCAGTGAGCGCGATACCTTTTTGTCGTGTTCTTAAAAAAATAGCCATCTACGCCTATGATTCCGCGACAAGTCCTCAACCACGTTGTCCACAAAATATCGAAACACACATAAAACTGCTCAAAGACATCATCACAATCTTCATTAACAACCATGCCTATTTCACACGTAGAACCTGGATTTGTCCGCCGTATCTTCTCACAGTAGCCTCATGGATAAGCAAATTTTTCTTCATACACGGTTTAAATCTATTTCAAAGCAAGAAGTCTTCTTTTCTAGTATTGGTTGACTGAAGCAGACAATTTCCATTGTTCTTTAATAGTTTCTTGAATCTACAGAGGCATAAGATTTTCATTTCTCCTTATCTTATCCAAAAATAGTTTTGCAATAGTTGGACTCTTCAATATCTTGCATTTTGAATTCGGAATGCACCAATGAGAGTCATGTAATGACTTCACCAGCCATTTGTTTGTTAGTTCATCATACGAACAATATACTTTCCATCGGCACGAACCTCTCATACCACACTTAAAACCAAGCCGAGTCTTCTCCCATTTCTTTTGTTCAATGTTTGATCCCGTATTCAACGCATATTCCAAAACAGGTTGTTTGAACTCATTTCCACTAAAAAATGATTGCCCTAGAGACAACCTACCTCCACCTCCTCCTACACTTGTCGTACCTCTTTCATGCTCCCTATCGTTGCTCTCATCATCAAAAGAATCCTATATTTCATTGTGATTTACCGGAGGTTTATCTAAAAACTCACATTTGCCATCATCGTCGATGTCTCCCTCTTCCTCCATGTCTCTCTCTTCCTCCCAGTCTCTCTCTTCCTCCCTGTCTCTCCCTTCCTCCCGTCTCTCTCTTCATCTCTGCCTCTCTCCTCCCTGTCTCTCTTCCTCCCGGTCTCTCTCTTCCTCACATATTCTCTCTTTGTCACCGACTCTCTCTCTTCGTCGCCTCCTCCCTCTTCTTCGCCTCCTCCCTCTTCTTCGCCTCCTCCCGCTTCCTCCTCTTCCTCCTCTTCGAGTTCTCTATTTTCCTCTTCGAATTCTCTCCTTTCCTCCACGAACACTACTCTTTGTTTCGTGGGTTGCGATGTATTTCTGTCAAGAGAATACGGCAACCACGCTGCCTCCGCCTTCGTTCGAGCCATCACCACCGCTGATTTGCTTTTGGTGTCCTAGGTGCGATTTTAGCCCAATTTGATTTTGACCTAAAATCGATTTCAAGTTGCAACTTATTGGGTGAAATCAGTTCTATTAATCGATTCAATCAATTGGTTCAATTAATCATTTCTTGGTTCAATTAATCGGTTCTTGGTTCAATTAATCGGTTCTATTTTACGAAGTTTGGTTGGTTCACTTAATCGGTTCACTGTCGATTTAAACGGAATCGATTAACATTTAATAGTGATTTTAAAATTGAAAGTTTCATCATTGTTTAGGTTCTTTACAGCAGAAAAATACGGTTTGTGTATCCTACGAAAGACCCAAAAAGTTCATGGTGAACTAGGTTTACTTGCACTAGTTTGTGTAGCTACAGGAAGTAAACCTTATATAAATAAAAAAATTGATGAAAGATGAAGAGTGTGTTATAGTGTTAGGAGACATATTATAATGGTTAAAATTACAAGAGAAAACTTGACTAGAGACCTAAATACTTTCTCCCGCCCCCCCTCCCCCCGCCCCCTCCCCCGCCCTGCCTCCCTCCCTCCGCCCCCCTCCCTCCGCCCCCCTCCCCCCTCTTTGATGACACCAGTTGACACCAATTTAGATCAGTTTGAAGTGGATTTCTTTTGATTTTAAACAACAAATTGGGATAGTTGTAATGTGATCTATTTGCATCATTAAAAATCTTATCAACAAAACTCAACGGGAAAAAACTTAGATAAAGGAAAAAAAGTACAAATAGATCACATATCTATTTGTATGTTGTCTTGGGGTTATACTAAATTCAAAAGCTTTTAGGTAAATTATTTGTACATTCTCCTTTTTGAATAGGTTGTTGATTACCTATTTGAATTTCTTTTAACGGTTCACCTGGTATTATAAAAGTTTTTCATATTCTTATTTTTGTGTTTTCCATGCTCGTATCAGTTTGTGTTTACACTTAATTGAATTAATTAGTAACACATGTCTTAACTCTAAAAAATAGTTTATCATAAACTGACTGTGTTGGCAATAGTTTGCGTAAACATCATTATTCACAACACCAAACTGATCCAATTCATAATCACGAACTTTAAGTTCAATCTCTGGAACCTAGTAATTCTGTTATATGGAAGTTTCAATAAAATTAACAACCATAAATATATACTTATCACTTTCTTCTTGACCACCGTAAACGTCTTAACTAACGTAAATAATTTTGATTTTTATAAGTATTAAGAATTAGTGTAGATTTCAGCATATATATATCATATTTACTGAAAAACATTATATGCAATATATAACATTACAAGAAAAACAAAAAATAAAGTTAGAGACATTTATGTGTACCCTTCGCTTCTTTTCAAATCGAAGTTTGCAAATGGTTTAATGGTTTTTACGAACTGGAAAGGCAGGAGAACCGGTCGCCTCAATGAACAAGGAAACGCTATAGGCATAGCCGGAGTGGCCGTTCTTGTAGATTGAAACATTGCACTATTTCAAATGACAAAGCCCAAATGAGATGAGTAGTTGCCAACTTGTCAAAATTGGTTTCAATTTATATATATAACCAAAATAGTAATTTTCTCCCATGGAATTCAAGAAAGTTTTGAAAACGATTACACATCCCAACTACTCAAATAATTTACGTTAAGAAAGAAAAGTAGACGTAGACACAATTTGACCAAATATAATATAATATATATCGAATTGTATCTATATTATTAAATACATCACTTCATAAAATAATTATTACGTGTTATCTTATTGAAAATATCATTCAGAAGTAATATAAAAATTTAAATCATTATCAGATATTAATTAATTAAAATTAATTAAAACATACTAATAATTAATTAATAAAAATTAACTGAATATCTTTTTTATCAGATATTATAATTAATATAATTTGTATGGATAACAATTTCTCTATGAATTCAATTATTTAGATTAATTGTAATTTACTTTTAAAAATAAATAAACAAACTTTAGCCATTAAAATAATTTGATTATTATATAAACTTTTTTACAAAAATTAATTTCTATTATATTTAATGAAATTTTTTTATGAAAACATAGTTATAACTGTATTAATAACTAAAATTAAGTTCACAATAAAATTATAGATATTAAATTGAAGTTTCTATCAAAATTAGAATACTTGTCACATGTCACCTACATATAATACTCCCATTAGAATTTCGAGACTATGTTATAACTCAAAATTTTAAATATCAATAGTTATAAAATCAAAATTATTTAAAATAATATCAAATTAGTACCATCCATAAAATGATAAAAAATAAAGAGAATTCATAAGAATATAAATTTTGATTGATAATTTAATATTATTCGCTCATTTGGTGGACATGTAGGGCTAAAGTAATTAAGATTATGGCTCTTTGCAAGTTGATCCATAAAAACATGTAAATTATTTTAACAACTAGGAAATTGTAAGCATCTAGGAATATATATATATATATATAGAAATATTATAAAAAACCCATAGAATCACATTTTTTTGTGCGAGAAAGAATCTAGAGTTTTGCAAAACGGTGAGTGAACATGTATGCCTATCGTTGCACAAGTGAGAATAGGTAGATTAGGAATTGACTAGTTGTGAATCGTGTGTGATATCATGTAAATCTGATTAAACAAGTTGTAATAATCTTGTTTAAGCGATTTCTATTAAAGTATATTTGTGTTTGCACAAGTTTTTCTATGTTCAACTGATTCTATATTCTAATTCTTTCAATTAGGATCAGAGCGGATCACCACCGATCATTCCAAAGTCTATTAACAGGTTGACATCATGTGGAAAAACATGGAGACACCTAAGAAACTTATTGGTGTTCAAAAACTACTTGTCCTTGATGAGAAAAACTTTTGGAAAGTGCATATGATACAATGCATTTGGGAAATCGATTAATATACATAGAAAGTCGTGGAGATGGGTTGGGAATAACCAACTATCCTCAATCAAGAAGGAGAAAAGGTGACTAAATCAAAAGAAAGATGGACCGAAGCAGACAAGAATGCATCAAAAATCAATTCATAGGCATTCACTGAAATTTTATGTGCATTGGACCTTGAAAAATTCAAGCTGGTTCAAAGATATGCAGCTGCTAAGGATGCGTGGGACATTCGCATGAATTCCAATGAATGTACGCCCACTATGTAAAGCGAGGTTGGATCACTTAGTTTCACAATTTGAGAGTATTCATATGAGTAGTGATGAGTCGATATTGAGATTTGGATGTACGTCGAGTTTTATTGGTAATGAGACTGTTGTTTGGAGAAAAGTTTACAGAGACAAAAACATGGTAAAAATTATTGAGGTGTTTAACCTAAAAATTTGGATCTCATAAGGTTATATTCAATATGACCATGAACATCGATGATATGAACTTCTTTCAATTGTTGGGCATACTAAAGGTTAAAGAGATGAAAGTTGTAGCATATCAACCTAAAGTGGGAAAATGGATTGCCTTTACCGCCGATCAAGAAGAGGATCCAATAAAGAAGTTTGAAGAGAACATGAACCAACAGATTGAGAGTTTAAGCTTGACGGATATGATTTTCAAGAAAGTTTTGAAAATGATTGAAAGAAGACAAACTAAGCCATTCGCAAAACCCAAATAGGTCAGAAAAAATGAAAAAAATGTTAAATTTGGTCGAAGCCATGATTTATAATGTCATGAATGTGGGGGATATGCAATTGTTTAAGGATAAAGCGATGTTGGAAGCAAATGTTAACATATTAGAACTAGAAAACAACAACAAACGAACGGTCATGAGGCATAAGTTGTGTAAGTAGTGCAAGAGGAACTATATGAGCTACAAAGAATTCTAAGTCTAGAGATAAACAAGATTTATGAATTATTGATTCATGAAAAGGACATGGGCAGAGCTTTATGACCGGATAGAGAACTGCAAAAAGATTCAATTGATGAATAAAGATTGTAAGTCATTAGATCAAATCTTAGCCATGGAAAAATCTGTGAAACAGAATTAGATTTGGGTTACACATGATATGAAAACGGTGTTGTTGGTACTCAAGCTCAAAATCTTAAGAATTTTGTTCAAAGTGTCACTACTTAGAGACAGAAGCTTGAACATGGAAAATGATTTGTCATCAAAGCTCTAAATATTTCTAGAACAAGTGATGTAGGGAGTAATTATACAAACAAACACAATGGATGTTATTACTGTGGAAAGATGAGACATATCAGACGGAATTGTAGGGCTCTCTACAACTATATCCGAATTTTTTGGCACACAATGAATGCTACCAAGAACCTAATAGGCATCGCAGAGTATGGATTGACAAATGAGGTATGTACAGTAAGTCACCAGCTAGGTTAAACATGGAACCTATGTGCAACATTTGTGCATCAAAACAGAATGGACAGAAGGAAGAGGAACTTGATGGAAGAGTAGCTTATATTTCAGCATATGGACAAGATTGCACTATGTGGTATTTTGATAGTGATTGTTCACGAAATTGCACAAACCGGAAATTGAAAGCAGATTTCTCTAAATGTTTGCACAAACCAGAAATTGAAAAAAAATCTTAATTTAAATTTAACATAACCAAATTCACAATTTTTAACCTAACCAAATTTTACTCTCCGTATATAAAGAAGGCAACCCTAAAAGTTTACCATAATTTTATTTAAAAAAAAAAAGAGAGCCTCCATCATCTAAAAAATGAGTACAAGATAAATCTTCTTTTCTTCTCTCTTTATCTCCCCTCTTTTCTCTTCTTATTTTCTTCTCATGTTTTTTCTCATCTTGTTATTTTATAGATCTGAAAAAAATCATGACATATGAAAAAGGTAAAAAAATTTGTTTATATGGTTTTGTCTTTGTGGTTTGGAATATTTTTATTGTTTAGATCTTTTGTTATTTTTCTCATATTCTCCGAGAAGTCTGCTTTGATTGGAATAAACGTCGCAGACTTCTCTGAGAAGTCTGCTTTGATCGGAATAAACGTCGCAGACTGCGAGAAGTCTGCTTTGGCGAGAAAAACATTTTATTCCTATTAAAGTAGACTTCTCGGAGAAGTCTGCGATGTTTATTCCGATCAATAGGAATAAAAATTGTTTTGGCGAGAAAAACAGTTTATTCCTATCAAAGCAGTCTTCTCAGAGAAGTCTGCGATGTTTATTCCAATCAAAGCAGACTTCTCGGAGAAGTCTACTTTGATAGGAATAAACGTCGCAGACTGCGAAAAGTCTGCTTTGTTTATTCCAATCAAAGCAGACTTCTCGGAGAAGTTTACTTCGTCGCAGAGAGAAGTCTGCTTTGATAGGAATAAAAATTGCTTTGGCGAGAAAAACAGTTTATTCCTATCAAAGCAGACTTCTCAGAGAAGTCTGCGACGTTTATTCCAATCAAAGCAGAGTTCTCGGAGAAGTCTGCTTTGATAGAAATAAACGTTGGAGACTGCGAGAAGTCTGCTTTGATCGGAATAATCATCGTAGACTTCTCAGAGAAGTCTGCTTTGGGGAGAAAAACAGTTTATTCCGGCTGAAGCAGACTTCTCTGAGAAGTCTGTGATGTTTATTCTGATCAAAGCAGACTTCTCCGAGAAGTCTACTTCAGTGAGAAAATTTAGTATGTGTACAATGATCTAATCAAATTCATTAATTTTTACCGCATATAATGGTCCAAATCATTGTTGTTTGTGGGGAGTGGACTATTACAGAGACTTGGAATTTTTCTGTGGATAATATAAGAAGAGGAAAAATGTTTGTAATTGAGGATGATGATTACGTTGTTGATGAATATGAGAATAAAGTTTACTCGAATGCTGAGGATTACATTCTTTATGGTAAAGTAAAAGATCAATAAATTCAGTTTTAGTGTTGAGTATCTCAGAAAATTAAGTTACAAATAAGGACAAAGTACAAAGTCTGATGAGAAGTCTGCAAAGAAGCCTGCCGAGAAGTCTCCAAAGAAGTCCGCGAGATTTATACAACAAAGTTTGCCGATATAAGTGTGTAGTTTCTGAAATATGTAACCAATCAATTCAATTAATTTGAAGGCACAATGTTATCGATGTTGTGTTACAAAAACATCCAACACTATCCTGTTAACTTAGTATTTTGATGGAATTGTTTATACATATCTTTAGATTTCGCAAATCGATTTATTTTTTTTCATTTAGTTCTTGTTCTTTCTTGTTATTAGGAAGTATGCATTAAGTATCTTAAATATGCACTAAGTCCTTAACTATGTATAAAAGTGTTTATGAAAATTTATACTAATATTTGTGTTTTTAATGGTTGTCATTTTGTAATTTTATAAGTATGATTTGACTTGAGCTGATTGAAAGGTGATTGACATACAACTAATAGTTTATTATAATTCTGAAAAAGTTGATTGAAAACTGACTGATAAGGTAGAGTGATGGGAGCTAGTGATAGGTACAATAAAGTTGACAAAAACTCATTTAAAATATGACCAAAAATACAAACGAAGTCTGCAATTATTAATGAAGTCTGCAAGTGAAGTCTGCATTTGTAATGAAAACGTGTTGTGAAGTCTGCAACTGAAGTCTGCAACCTGTAATGAAGTCTGCAACACGAAAATATATTGATTCAAAAACCAAAATCAAATTCTAAACGTAAGAAAAAAACTCAAAAACATCCACAAAAACTGTAAAACCACCATAAATTTCAAGGGGAATTTCAAACATCTATTGAAAATCTTAAAAAAACCATCTAAAATTTTAAAAACCATTAAAAATCACTTTAAAAACTACTAAAACAACAATATTACTTTTTGTGAATCTTTTTCCAGATCTACAACAAAAGAAAATGAGAAATAAGATAAGAATATAAGAACTCTGCAACTGAAGTCTGCAAATGAAGTTTGCAACTGAAGTCTGCAACTGAAGTTTGCAATTGAAATCTGCAAACCTGTAATGAAGTCTGCAACACGAAAATTTATTAATTCAAAAATCAGTGTCAAATTCAAAACGTAAGAAGAAAACTCAAAAACAACAACAAAAAACTGTAAAACCACCATAAATCTCAAACATCTATTGAAAATCTTAAAATAACCATATAAAATTTTAAAAACTATTAAAAATCACTTTAAAAATCTAGTAAAAAACAAAATTAGTTTTTGTAAATCTTTTTTTCTAGATCTACAACAATAGAAAATGAAAAATAAGATAAGAATATAGGAAAAGAATTAAGAAAACAACAAAAAACAACAAAATCTCCAAAACCATGAAAAACGTAACAACTAGTAAAAATAACAAACTTACATCTTTAGATTTCGTGACTTCCTTTTTTAGATCTACAACAATACAAGATGAGAAATGAGATAAGAATATAGGAAAAAACTTAAGAAAACAACAAAACAACAAAAATCACAAAAAGTACGAAAAACTTAAAAACTAATAAAAGCAACAAGCTTACGTTTTTAGATCTCTTCACTTCTTTTTCCAGATCTACAACACTACAAGACGAGAAAGAGTGTTATAAAAATAACAAAAGATCTAAACAATAAAAATATTCTAAAATCACAAATCCAAAACCATATAAAAAAAAACTTACCTTTTTCATATCTCATGAATTTTTTTCAGATCTACAAAATAAGAAGATGACAAAGAACATGAGAAGAGAAGAAGAAAAGAAAAGAGGGGAGGTAAAACGAGAAGAAGAGAAAATTTACCTTGTAGTCATTTTTGGAGGATGGAGGCTCCCACGTTTCTTTTTTGGAAATGAAATTATGATAAAATTTTAAGGTTACCTTCTTTATATATGGAGAGTTAAATTTGGTTAGGTTAAAAACTATCAATTTCCGGTTTGCGCAGACTTCTCAAAGTCTGCTTTGGTGAAAAAAACAGTTTATTCCGGCTGAAGCAGACTTCAAGAAGTCTACTTCGTATTTTTACATTATCTTAAACTCTAAATTGAAAAAAACTGGTTTAGTTACATTTAATTTCTGGTTTGTGCAGACTTCTCGAGAAATCTGCTTTGTTAAATCTACGACAACATCTCGAGAAGTCTGCGTAACCCTAAACCCTAAATAATAAGATTCACTAAATGTGCAAAAGTTTTGTTAAAAATTGGATGAATATGTTGAATATAGTTAAGTAAATGCAAAACTCAAACAATTTTCTTTTAAAAATTTGTAAATCTAAATTTTCAAATTTATCACATGATATTTCAAATTCTAGCATGAATTCTCTACACAAACATCAACTATTAACTCACAACACATAACAACAAAAACTAGCAAATATTTTATACCATTAGATCGAATCCAATCTCCTTATTTTTGAATTTATTATAACTTTTACGTGCTTTTGATATGTATATAAATTATGTTAATAGCAATTTTAATTTTTTTAAATATTTCAAAAATTTTATTTGATTTAGGTAGTTTATTTACAAAGCAGACTTCACGAAGTATGCGAGGTTTATTCCGATCAAAGCAAACTTCTTGGAGAAGTCTGCTTTGGTTGGAATAAACCTCGCAGACTTCGTGAAGTCTGCTTCAGCCGGAATAAACTGTTTTTCTCACCAAAGCAGACTTCTCTGAGAAGTCTGCTTCAGCTGGAATAAACTTTTTTTCTCACCAAAACAGACTTCTCCGAGAAATCTGCGAGGTTTATTCCGATCAAAACAGACTTCTCGGAGAAATCTGCTTTGATCGGAATAAACTTTGCAGACTACGAGAAGTCTGCTTCATCCGGAATAAACTATTTTTCCTACCAAGGCAGACTTCTCGGAGAAGTCTGCTTTTATAACAAAAAAACACGCAGGGACTGAATCGTAATTGACATTTTGACATTTTTTTTAGACAAAAGGAGTGTTCAGTAATTTCTCCACCCTCATAGGTTAGTTTTGCAAAAATATTTTCATGTGGGTTAGACTTGCATTTGGAGTCAAATTTTAGATTATTTTTAGCAATTTCCCCCTTTAGCTAATGAATCAATTTTATGAAAACAATAAAATTATAGCTATTATAGTTCACAATAAAATTATAGTTATAACTGTATTAATAACTAAAATTAAGTTCACAGTAAAATTATAGATATTAAATTGAAGTTTCTGTCAAAATTAGAATAATTGTCACATGTCACCTATATATAATACTCCCATTAGAATTTCGAGACTATGTTATAACTCAAAATTTAACTATCAATAGTTATAAAATCAAAACTAATTAAAATAATATCAAATTAATACCATCCATAAAATAAACAAAAAATAAAAAAAATTCGTAAGAATATGAAGTTTGATTGATAATTTAATATTATTCGGTTATTTGGTGGACATGTAGGGCTAAAGTAATTAAGATTATGGCTCATTGCAAGTTGATCCATAAAAACATGTAAATTATTTTACAACTAGGAAATTGGAAGCATCTAGAATGCATATATATAGAAGTATTATAAAAAAACCATATAATCACATTTTTGTGTGCGAGAAAGAATCTAGAGTTTTGCAAAACGGTGAATAAACGTGTATGACTGTCTTTGTACAATTGAGAGTAGATAGATTAGGTATTTGCCAGTTGCGACTCATTTGTGATGTCGTGTAAAACTGATTAAACAAATTGTAAAAATCTTGTTTAACCGATTTCTACTAAAGTGTATTTGTGTTTGCAAAAGTTTTTCTATGTTCAACTGATTCTATATTCTAATTCTTTCAATTAATATCAGAGTGGATCACAACCGATTAATCTAAAGTCTATTAACAGGTTGAGATCATGTGAAAGAACGTGGAGACACCTAAGAATCTTATTGGTGTTCAAAAACTACTTGTCCTTGATGAAAAAAACTTTTGGAAAGTGCGTATAAGACAATACATCCGGAAAATCGATGAATATGCCTAGAAAGTCATGGAGATGGGTTGGGAAGAACCAACCATCCTCAATCAAGAAGGAGAAAAGGTGCCTAAATCAAAAGAAAGATGGGCCAAAGCAAACAATAATGCATCAAAAATCAATTCAAAGACATTCACTAAAATTTTATGTGCAATATACCTTGAAAAATTCAACATGGTTCAAAGATATGCAACTCCTAAGGATGCATGGGACATTCGCATGAATTCCAATGAATGTACGTCCACTATCATGAAAAGAACGAGGCTGGATCACTTAGTTTCACAATTTGAGAGTCCTCATATGAGTAGTGATGAGTCGATATCGAGATTTGGATGTAAGTCGTTGTTTTGGGAAAAGTTTACAAAGACAAAAATATGGTAAAAACTTATTGAGGTGTTTAACCTAAAAGTTTGGATCTGATAAGGTTATACTCAATATGACCATGAACATCGATGATATGAACTTCTTACAATTGTTGGGCATACTAAAGGCTAAAGAAATGAAAGTTGCAACATATCAACCTAAAGTGGGAAAGGGATTGCCTTTACTGCCGATCAAGAAGAGGATTCCATAAGTTTGAAGAGAACATGAACCAACATATTGAGAGTCTGAGCTTGACGGCTATGAGTTTCAAGAAAGTTTTGAAAATGATTGAAAGAAGACAAACTAAGCCATTCGAAAACCCAAATAGGTCAGAAAAAAATGAAAAAAGTGTTAAATTTGTCGAAGCCATGATTTATAATGTCAGAATGTGAGGAATATGCAATTGTTTAAGGATAAAGCGATGCTGGAAGAAAGTATTAACATATTAGAACTAGAAAACAACAACAAACGAACGGCCATGAGGCATAAGTTGTGCAAGTAGTGAAAATTGTGGAAGAGGAACTATATGAGCTACAAAAAAATTCAAAGTCTAGAGATAAACAAGATTTATGAATTATTGATTCATGAAAAGGACGTGGGCAGAGCTTTGGAGCATGACCTGATAGAGAATTATAAAAAGATTCAAATGATGAATAAAGACAATAAGTCATTAGATCAAATCTTGGCCATGGAAAAACCTGCAAAATAGAATTGGATTTGGGTTACACATGATATGAAATTGGTGTTGTTGGTACTCAGGCTCAATACAAGAATCTTAAGAATTTTTGTTCAAAGTGTCAATACATAGAGACAGAAGTTTGGACATGGAGAATGGTTTGTCATCAAAGCTCTAAATATTTTTGGAACAAGTGATGTAGGGAGTAGTTATACAAACAAACACAATGGATGTTACTAATGTGGAAAGATGGGACACATCAGACAAAATTGTAGGACTTTCTACAACTATATCAGAATTTTTTTTGGCACACAATGAATGCTACCAAGAACCTAAAAAATATCTCAGGGTGTGGATTGACAAATGAGTCATGTACCGTAAGTCGCCAACTAGATTAAACATGAAACCTATGTGCAATATGTGTGCATCATAACAGAATGGACAGGATGAAAAGGAACTTGATGGAAGAGTGGCTTATATTTCAGCATATGGTCAAGATTGCACTATGTGGTATTTTGATAGTGGTTGTTCACGACATATGACTGGAGATTCAAAACGCCTAAAAACATGTGTTGAAATTAGAACTACTAAAGTTACTTTTGGAGATAAGGTTAAGGGAAAAATAATTGGTGTTGGTGAACTTGATGCAGAACACAACTTTTTTTGAGGATTTTTTACTATGTTGAAGGTCTAAAAGCCAATTTATTCAGCATAAATCAGTTGTGTGACGAAGGTTGTAGAGTAAAATTCACCAAATCATATTGTCGAGCAATAGATAAGAAAAGAGTGTACCAAAATATATGGAATTAGGTCAACTAACAACTGTCACGTGTGGAAAGTTTCAAAATCATCTCTATCAGTTAATTAAATCTCAATTGGATTTGTGGTATAAGAAACTTAGGTATATGATGAGCTTCAAAGAATAGTAATTTGTGGGATTTCCAATATGAAAAGTAACACATATACCACTCGTAAAGTTTGTTGTCAAAGAATAGTAATTTTGTCATTGAAATTGTTCACCAATTTTTTAATATGTTATTTGGGAGAATTGATAAAAATAATTCAAAACTTTCCTGCAAATGCAAAATTAACCTACATGAAAAAAATTGTGCAAAACTAATTCATAAGGGTAAGGAAATTACAAAATATTCATTTTAACTAGACAATAATATAGAAATATCAATTACGTTTCAGTACCTGTGAAGTTTGCGTGCTTTTTTGTGATCAGAGCAGATTTCTTAATAAGTTTGATTCGGTAAGCAGAAACAAACCAGACTTCTATGAAATACTACTTTGTTTATGCTTACAGAAACAGATTTCTTGATAAATTTGCTTTGCTAATAAATTACCTAAATCAAAGAAAAATCATGAAATATGTAAAAAAATTTTAAAAATTATTATTAACACAATTTTTATATAGGGAAAATCGTATAAAAAACCTCGTATTTGGCAGCCACTAACACTTTAAACATCAAGATTTTGTGACTTATATTTTAAAGACTCAAAAATATTATTGGTATAGTATTAACCTTAAACTGTCACTTTCAATAACAGTCCGTTATAAATCTATAACGGATTTCATAATGCCGTTTAGTTTGAAATAATACCGTTTAAGTGTAGATAACACCGTTTAACCCGATTTCAGTTGCCATAACTCCGTTTTCCACAAAGGAGTTAGAGAAAACAAAACCAAAATCGTGAAAAGAAACCCGAAATCAATTTGGGATTTAGGGTTTTTCGAAAAATCAATAACAAACGAAATTCAAATTTGGGAAGAGGAACATCGCATCGAGATGAGGTAAAATCAGTTTTGAACTTAGAATCGAAGTTATTTTCGACTGTAATTTTTAGGGTTTGCGATTTTCTAGGGTTCTAGTGTTCGATTTTGGATATATTCGGTTGGATGTTGTTCTTTTGTGTTTGATTTTTTGTTGTTGGGGTTCGACATAGTGTTCTAGGGTTCGATTTGGGTATTTCGTATTTGATTTTTCGTTGTTGGGGTTCGACATAGTGTTCTAGGGTTCAATTTGGGTATTTCGTGTTTGATTTTTTGTTGTTGGGGATCGACATAGTGTTTTAGGGTTCAATTTAGGTTCGATTTGGGTATTTCGTGTTCTAAGGTTCGATTTGTGCATTTCGTGTTCTAGGGTTCGATTTGGGTTTGATTTCTAAGGTCCGATATCGAGTTTATGGGTTTGATTTTGCTGAGTTGGTTCGTTATTGTGTGATAGGAGCTGATTCAGGAGCTGATACTCTCACTGCTTCTGTCACTAGATCTCTTTTCAATAATTTCATGAGTTTTTCAGATTGTTAATGAAAAAGAGTACAAATTTGGTGTTTATTTTGCGTTTTTCAGTGTGTTTAGTTTTTTTGGTCTCTGTAGTTTCTCGAAATTTTCGTTTGGTCTTGGTAGTTTCTCGAAATTGAGATGAACTTGACAGGTTTTACAGAAAACTTGTTTACAGAAAACTTGAGATGAAATCATATTTTCAATTTTCAAACTTGTTTTTTAACGTTTGATATATATTTCAGTGATGTTTCACTCTAATTTTAAATATTTTAACCGTAAATAATAATACATACCACCTAACCCGATGATTTTAAGAAACGAATGTGAAGTTACAAACTCACATCATTCCAATATCTCTAACAATTTTATTTGCCACTTAATTTTTCACGTAAAGTTTCATCTTAGGAAAACTTTGCTTAGGTTTTCAACCATAATTAATCACCTAACCAGGTTCTTGCTTAAACTAATAAAAAGGCTAGCCATGATTATCTGTATTTTGGTGCATCATTTAGAATATATTAAAATTTAATTTGGGTTCGATTTCTAAGGTCTGATTTCAAGTTTATGGGTCGATTTTGTTGAGTCGATTCGATATTGTGTGATAGGAGCTGGATATGATTTTCCATACAACATGTTTTCTGTAAATGCGGTCTGTAATTTATCTGTTTTATTTTAATTGTGGGATACATTTTGATGGATTTTTTTATACTTTTTTTTGTGGACAGTGTTGATGGTATGGTGAAACTCATAATCCACTACGGTGGATTTATGAAAAAAGAAGGCGAAGTCTACAAATATTTAGAAGAATTGGGTCTGAAAAGAGTACAATGGAAGTTGTCGGACATTCGATGGACGAAATTCGAAGAGTTTTTGGCGGATGAGAAATTTTGTGCACCAATATGTTTTCTTTGGTACATACAAGTAACAGAAAGCATGGCCAACATTGAATATGCATTGGAGCCTTTGGATGAGGAATTGCCAGAGTTATGTGTTCTTGCTGAACTAGCTGGGGAGTTGGAGATATTCTGTGAACATGATTGCTCAGAACAGAGTCCTAGTCCTATTGAATTTGGTTATTTTCTAAAAAGCAATCCACAAGAGGATGAAGGAGAAAGAGATTGTGATGTTGGCTATGATGGAGAATATGAAGCTGAACACGTATCTGAGGAGGAAAGAGAAGCTGATCTTGAAGGTGATAATGTGGATAGTGGAGATGAGAGTGATGTTGATAGGCCGAGAGAAGATATTGAAGGTGATCAATCTGAAGATGAAACACCTGCAGCAGAAGGCTTGAATCAAAATGATTGTGACGTAGGTGATGATGTTGTTTTAGAAGAGGATGATACAAATGATGCAAGATTTAAATCATTATACGAGGAAAGTGCAAAAACAAGTGCAGAAGTGAGGCCTAATATGGGTAATGAAGAAAAAGCAGAAGAGGATAGGGAGGCAGAAGAAAGTGAGGAAGAGAATGGTGTTGGTGGTGATACATACTATCCGGATACACCGTTAGAGTCTGAAGAAGAATGGGATCAATGGGCAGTTAAGAAAACTCCAAAGATGGGGATAAGTTTCACGGAGATTTTGACAAGGAACCATATATTTGGTTGTTTCAAAAATTCAACAGTGGATTGGAGTTCAAGGATCAGTTGCTTCGATACTCTCTTAACACACAACATGATGTGAAAATGGCAAAGTCAGAAGCAAACCGGATAGCTGCTATTTGTTGCACGGAGAATTGTCCTTGGAGAGTATTTTGTTCAGTTGAGGTTCCAATCAACAAGTGGATGGTGAAGGTGTGTCATAACAACCACAATCATGGGAAATCAAGTCGGGTTTCTATGTTGAAACAAGGTGTAATCGCTGGCTTGTTTCTATAAATGGCGTAGACCAGTTTGACTGTTTCTACATATGTTTCGAGGAACTTCGACAAGCTTGGCTGACGAGTTGTAGGCATGTTATTGGCTTAGATGGCTGCTTCTTGAAGTGGGAGCTAACTGGTGATGTGCTGTCAGCAGTTGGTAAAGATGCAGATAATCGTATGTACCCAATTGCATGGGCGGTGGTGTGAGGTGAAAATAAAGATACGTGGACATGGTTCATAAGGAAAATAAAAGCGGACCTCAATTTGTCCATGGGTGAAAACTTAACTCTTATTTCACACAAGCAAAAGGTATGTTATGTGTTTTTTATATTTATATGTTTCTACAAATAACTTACTAGTTGTTTCTAAGCTGCTGTTTGTTTCTACAGGGCCTGTGTCTTGCAATTCAGGCTGAACTTCCTTTGGCAGAACACCGGCAATATGCGCAACACATATATGCCAACTGGAGGAAGCTGTTTACATGGCAAGAGTACAAGATTCTTTTTTGGGGAGTGGCGCACATCTATAACCAAGGAGAGTACGAGGAAAAAGTGAAGTTGTTACAAGAATACGATGTTGCTGCATATGTGGATTTGCTGGAACTAGAACCAGATAAGTGGTCCCGAGCATTTTTCTCAATAGACTCACACTGCTCAGACGTGCATAACAATCTGTCCGAAAGTTTTAATAGGACAATCAAAATAGCGAGAACAAAACCTGTGATTAGCTTGCTGGAAGATATCAGAGACAGGCGATGAGAAGAATAGCACGTAGGTATGTGAAAGCAATGAAGTGTGATACAGTACTAACACCAGTGACAATGGGAACCTTGGAGAAGGCAAGGATTGATAAGAAGTAAGAGAAAATCGCATAAAAAACCTTGAACTTGGTAGCCACTGACACTTTAAATCTTAATCTTTTTTCAGTGACATTTTAAACCTTAAAAATGAAAAGTTTATCATTTTTAACACTGAAATTTAAACCTGATTACTGTCCGTTAAATAGAACTAACAGAACATAAACGGAATTTAACAGACGTTAAGATGGATATAACCTCCGTTAAGTGGGATTTAACCCCGTTTAATTTAATAGAACATGTGAGTTTTACTTACTTCAAATGAGGGAGTTGTGGAAGGGCATAATGCATTAGGGTTTGTGAGAAGAGAAAAATTGGGGAAAATTGAAGGAAGAGTGAATTGGCCAAAATTGAAGAAAGAACAAGGTAAGAATAGGGCAAAACGATGTTAATTGGTCCGAATTTGCTTGCGATTTAAAGGGGCTCGATTTCGTTTTCTTTTTTTCGTTTGATGTGGTTTGAATTTCATGATTTCGGGTTTTCATTTTCTTTTTGAATTTCTGAGTTTTGGGTTTTGTTTTGATGTCGTTGAATGGTGAAGTCCAGTGGTGAAGACAAGGAAGATGGTGAAAAAAATGACGAATTCCCAATACTCCGAGGTGCCACCAACTCTCTTTTAGGATTTCAATTTCTCCATACAAAATATGTTGTGCTAGATTCTACGATGCATGACAGTATGAGAGACTTAAATGGTTTTTTGGCAGGCTGATATAGACAACAGCAGGACACTAGACTACGGTGAATTTCTAGCAGCAACATTACACATGAACAAAATGGAGAGGGAGGAGAATTTGGTGGTTGCATTTTCCTACTTTGATAAAGACGGTAGTGGTTATATCACTATTGACGAGCTCCAACAAGCTTGCACAGAATTTGGTCTCTGTGACACTCCTCTTGACGACATGATCAAGGAGATTAATCTTGACAATGTAAGAAACGTTCACAATCTATTTCTTTTGTCTTGTTTCTTAGTGAGTTTGGATGAAAATTGATGATGAAAAATGTGGGAATTGGTTATAGGATGGGAGGATTGATTTTTCGGAGTTTACTGCGATGATGAAGAAAGGAGATGGAGTTGGGAGAAGCAGAACGATGAGGAACAACTTGAACTTCAATATAGCCGAGGCTTTTGGGGTTGAGGACACTAGCAGCATTGCACAATCTGATGCCTCACCAAAATAATTATATTATCTATATCCATTTTGAAATTGAGAAATGAGAACCCACAAAAAAACTGAATCTTTTATCTCTTTCTCTCTCCTTTTTGTTTTTGTTTATTTTACTTTATGTAGATGAGCAACCTTCTAAATTTTGTTATAGCAATGGATATTTTTGCTTCAAACTTCTCTTTCCTGCATTAAGTTTCAATAAAAAAATATAATTAAGTTTCAAACGATGTCTTCAAACATTTACATAAGCATGTCGCTACATGAAGCCAATTGGATGCAGAATCAGGTCTCTGATTGAAGTATTCATACAAAGCAAATCTTGGATTCAAGGTTAACTACATTAGCTAGACAAGCACTTACTACAAGGGGAATGACAAGGCTAAAGTCTGCGGTTTCAAGTTCCGTGATGTTTCAGAAGCGGTCTTCTTCTTTAGCTCGAGCTCGTAAACACCGTGACTATCCTGGCAGGCAACAGTATGCTGCTGCTCATCAATATCTATATATATATATAAAAATATGAGCTCTTCAGTCTTCATTCATATACTCTCTTTCTCTTCAGGAGGGCAGGGAATATGAAGATGAATCCAATGAGAAACAGCACTGATAAAGTCTTAAAATCATACAGATCTTTTACTGATTGATAAAGAGGTTCGGAAGTGTTGGTGTCGTCCTTAAGAACAGCATGTAATTTAGCAGCTTATCTCTTCTCTTCGCAATCTGACCCAAAACCATCCAAGATTTCAAGGCACTAATAATACAGTAATACTTAGGAACAAGAGACGTAATCTTTATTTATGCTAAACAGAAACAAGATAACTTACCTCTGCCTGGAAAAACCTCAACTTTTCGGGCCATAACCAGCAAACCAAAGGCTTTCCGACCAGTTTAGATAAGAAGAAACAAGAACATGCCCCAGCTGTTGCATTGAGGACAACAAGGACAAAACCTCTAACCACGCCGAAGAGTGCTCCCGCAAGTAATGACATAAAGATTGTTCCGGGTATCATGAAGGTTTGCATGAAGATATATGTCGAGCAGTAACCTAAAATGAATCGTGCTGGGTACTCACTTGCATAAGACCCAAGATTATCTCTGCATAAAATGTTCAAGAACAATGTATCATATTTATCAAGTCAAAGCAAATTACATACACAAACATTTTAGTCATATGCTGATAGGAAATGCCTTTGCTTTGATTGAAATTTTCTATTTTTAAAACCATGTCTTTGCCCTCTAAACCAAGTATTGGCAATTTAAAAAAGATCAGAACTTTCAATTTAGGGTATAAACTAGGATCCAGATTCAAAGAAACATTACTAAAAAAAGCTAAAACTTTTAGTCTCTACCTTAGTTGCAATATCAATCTGAAATTTGATAACTGAAAAAATGGGGGAGAAATTTGAAAAAGAGAGAGTAAATCTCACTTGAGCAATCTGAGATCGGAGATAGTCCTGGGAAGTTTGAGCTTTCCGTATTCAGCGGCGGGCATGGTGAGATAAACACATAAAAGTCCAGTGGTGAAGACAAGGAAGACGGTGAAAAAAACGACGAATTCCCACCGCGAAAGCGGAAATCGTTCCGATTTTGTGCGTTTTCCCGTCCGCAAGTCATCGTTGAGGAGACCCTTAGCTGCAGACGACGCGGCAGCGCTTTCCTCGTCCTTCACGAGCTGCCTCCCACCGCCGTCACCTTTTTTCGTTTAGCTGCAGACGTCGAAGAACCGTAAAATCCTTTTTTCGTTTTTCCGTTACGATATGTGTTAAGTTAAACGGAGTTATGTTATGTATTACGGAGTTAGTTTAAGTTAAACGGTGTTATAAAGTCCGTTATAGATATTTCACGGATTGTAAACGAAAGACAACATCACGGTTTATACTGCCAAATATACAAACTTAAGGATTTAAAATGTCAATGAGAAAAGATTAAGGTTTAAAGTGTCAGTGGCTGCCAAGTTCAAGGTTTTTATGCGATTTTCCCTAAGAAGTAATGCACAACTATACGGAGCAACACAAATTTGTATGAAGTGGTTGAGTTTGACAATGGTTACACAGTTAACTTAGCCACAAGACAATGTGCTTGTCGCCGATGGGATCTCACAGGTATGAAACACTATTGTTTGTATGAAGTGGTTGAGTTACTCATTTTTTTCTTGTTGTTTGTGTTTCTTCCAAAGGTATACCATGCAAGTATGCAGTGTGTGTCATTGATGACAACAATGAATACCCTGTGAAATATGTAGCGATATGTTACCACGCAAGTGTCAGGAAGAGTACATATGCTGAGAACATCAAACCAGTGAATGGTGAAAAGTTGTGGAAGAAAATAGACAAACTTGCCATTAGGATTCCTTAGTTTCAAAAACCACGTGGTAGGCCAAAATCTCAGAACAGGAGGAAAGAACCATTCGAGGATTTGAAAAAAAAACAAAAAGGCAGGCGTCATGGTAGAATTTCACATTGTAGTAAATGTGGTCAAACTGGACACATCAAACGGAGCTATAAGAATGAATAAGTTGTTGTTAATGGTCCAAATAACAGACGTGGTAGGCCACGGGAACTACCTACTGAGGTAAATCTTATTGTTATGCTTCGTTGATGTATATGGTATGATTATGATTATTTGTGATTTCTGCTGTTTAGGTACCAACTCGCCCAACTATTCCAAGAACAAAGCGGAAGACTCCTTCTCTTATTTCCAGTTCACAACCTACGCGAGCTGGTGAATCAAGTTCAACATATCCACTTGTTTCTAGTGCTCAAAAACCGTAAACCAAGCAAAGAAGGCTAAGCGTGGACGCCCACTGAACATAGCTAAACCTAGAAACATACCTAGGGGTGTTGGCACTTTTTGGAGTCGTTTTACGGATCGAGTATTCGATGTATTTCCTGGCCAAGCTTATGATAGAGGTGCAAAACCATCACAGCCGCCACAATGACTTTATCAATACTGTTTTCTTGGTTATTCAATGTGTTTTTGTGTAGTGTGATTGAACGTTTTCACATCCTCGACAATAACTTATCACTACTACATGATTGAATGTCTTTTGTTTGGGTGTTTGGTTTTGAAGTTGTGTTTTGAACTTCTGTTTTCAACTCATGTTTTGAACTTCAAATAGTTTTAATGTTAGTGGTTATGCTTATTCTACTGTGTTTTGAATAATGATGACATGAACATGAATATTATTATTACTTAAGGACGATAGTACATTCCTACAATTCCTAACACAAATCCAACCACAATGGTAAATACAAGACTCGAATAAATCTGAACATTATGCAACACACGACTTCTCTCGTTTATTACCAATACTTCTCTCTTGAGTGCTTCACATTCTAAATTTCTTTGCTTCAATTCATCCATTATTGAACAAACCCTAATGCCCTTCACTTTAATTTTTCTTTAATTTTTCTCAAATTTTCCCCTTTCACACAAACCCTAATGCCCTTCGACAACTCCTCCATTTTAAATAACTAAAACCTATGTGTTAACTTAAAATAAACAAGATTAAATCGTTTTAACGGAGGTTAAATCCCTCTTAACGTCAGTTTATATTGTGTTAGTTATATTTAACGGAGAGTAATCAGATATAAATTTCACTGTTAATAATGATAAAACTTTAACTTTAGATGTTTATAGTGTAAGTGACAAAATCTCAAGGTTTAAAATATTAGTTGCTACCAATTTCGAAGATTTTTATGCGATTTTCCCTTAAAATTAGTGTTTACTATGTTAAAATTGGTGTTTACTATGTTAACATTGGTGTTTACGATAGTTAAAATGGGTCTTGGGCTAGAATGCTAAAATGGGTTTTAGGGGGTAGGATGTTAAAATGGGGTTTTGAGGCTAGGATGTTGAAATGGGGTTTGGGGCTATAATGTTAAAATGGGTCTTGGTTTTTGGGATTAGAATGTTAAAAAGAATTAAAAAGAATGTTAAAAGAGTTTTTTATAAGAATATTTGCAACCCATGAGCCAAACTTATCTCAAAATTAACGAAATAGCCAAGCATTGTTCTGTACACTGTACACAATTTGTTAATGTGATACTACCCCTATTTACCTAAACGTGTAGCGGTGCTAGGCAAAATAAGATTTACAGATTTTGGCAGAAATGTGTCAGACTCATTTCACATGATTTAATGATGAGAGAGGAAGAATTATAAATTTTTGGGAAAATGGAGTTCAAATCTTTTTCCCACGATTTTTTTTCTCCCATTCAGTTTCCAAAACAGTTTCTATTTTATTTTTTTGCCCGGCGATTTCCAGTTTTTCACACACACAGTTCCATTACCGGCATGATTTTCTGGTAATCCTCATCTTTTTTGGCATCCTGCACTGTTAACTCG
This sequence comes from Pugionium dolabratum, assembly GCA_018901945.1. Taxonomy (NCBI): domain Eukaryota; kingdom Viridiplantae; phylum Streptophyta; class Magnoliopsida; order Brassicales; family Brassicaceae; genus Pugionium; species Pugionium dolabratum. Next base: position 595,553 of record JAEVFF010000035.1, read on the forward strand.
CAGTTATTATGGTATGTGTTTCGATTTTAATCTAACGTTTGAACACTCGCAACTCTGCCATGAATCTCGCACCTCTGAACTTTGTAACCGTCGATTGTGCAAGATAAAAACCCATTTTTCACAACCGTTGCACTATTCACTTGAATAGTGGAAAAGAATAATGAAGAAGAAGAATGAGTATGGAGGATTCCGAAATGGTAAGATTTGTTACTTATTTTTTGTTTTTTTTCAATAGAAATGGGGATGTATGCATGCAATTCACTCCTCAATCTTGCATGTTTAGGAATCACATCCTCCACTTCCTGAGAGGATGTTTTCCTCCGGTGAATAACCTTTCGGCAAGCATGTTAACTCCTACCACAAGACTAAGAGGATAAATGCTATTTTGAATGCTCTTGAAGAACATGAGGTTGAAGTTTTTAGAAATTCCTATTTTGGGAAAGTCATTGCAACAACCGAAAAACCATCATATTCTGGAAGTTTTGCACTTCTTGATCATCCGACAGCTTAAAACTTCGAAACCACATGAGTTATGGTTTCGGTTTGTGGATAAACCACTGAGATTCTCGCTATGAGAGTTTGCAATTATAACCGGTCTTCCATGTGGGAAATTTCCAAGTCGTAGTAAGGGCAAGAAGAAGCATCCGATAAAAAAGAAGCCTTATTGGCCTACACTATTTGGTAATCTCCAAAAATGCTCAGTTGATCTTGCCATAAAGATGTTGGAAAAGAAAATTGTAGCCGATAAAGACGAAAGGATCAAGTTTGATTGTCTTGCTTTCACGGCATCGGTTTTGGTTCCTATATCCCACATCCCCAAGATTGACCAAAATCATGTGGAACTCATTCGAGATCTAGATGCATTTTTTGCATATTTTGGGGCAGGGGTGCTTTTGAATTGGTCGTTTCTAATGTAAATAAAAGGGATGTTATTGCTTTATCCCAAACTTCAATTTATGTTCAGGGGTTTTGTCCATTCAATCCAACTTCTCATGGTTGAAGCAATTCCATCATTATTGGATATCGAGCAAGTGAATGACTCTTCTTCGTCATCCGATACCAAAGACGATACCGAGAAACAAGGTGATAAAACGCATGACAATTCATCGACTTCGAAGAAGAAGAAAATTGGACTTAGTCCCAGACATGCGAGGTTACTCGATGAGAAATGTCAGGTATATTTTTCAGATCCTTTTTATGTGTTTTCAGCAATTTACTTGTTACTCTTCAAGTCCTGCTATTAGGTTATTAGCATTGCAAAATCTGGTCAAATTCTTGATAAATAAATAATTATACGTTACGACTATATATTACAGGTTCTTACATACGTAGATGCTAATCTATCCGATTTTGTTTGATGTTTGGTTGGTCTCTTACGCAGTGGTATTTTTTCTGTAGTTTCTGCTAATTATACCAAGTACAAGATAAATCATGTGTTATCGGTGTTACCATTCTAATAGTTGCTGATACATTAATATTTATCCGCTATAATTCCATGTAACCAATTATTACGTATATTGATGGTAATCCATAGGAGTGCATCTCATGTTCTGTTTTCATCAATGTTTTTTTTGCCTGATATTTATTTATTTTACCCCATTTTTTGATGAATGAGTTTTTCATCTCTTGTTTTTGAAACTATCTGAGTATACATTTTTACCACACGCTAATCCATTTAATTATCTATGATGTTGTATGTAGGTCGCAGTTTTGAGAATTATTCCAGAAGATGGTGTTACGACAATCAATGAGGAAGAATTGGTTTGGTCCGATGAGGAGGAAGACGAGAAGGTGAACAATATGTTGAAGTTGATATCGGAGGATTTTGAATTCGAGAAAGCCATGTTTTCTGGAGGAACAACTGAGGCTGAGTTGAATAAGATGAGGAGTGATGACATGGAGAAGAAGGAGATGGAAAAGAAAGAGAATAATGATAAGCGTAAGGAGAAAGGAAATGTATCTGAACCTGGTCATCCATCTACTAGTGGCAGGGTACCGCCACGTAGTACAAACGATCCGCGTTATGTTGCTAATTTGGTCACTTCAAAAATGAAGGAACAATTTAGTGAGATTGACGTGAAACTTAATAAATCGGTTGCCAATTTCAAGAAGATAGAAGAGTCGTTTTCCAAACTGCTGAAATCGATTCAAAAATTTATTGATGAAAAGGTTACCAAGATGCAAGATGTTGTTGTCAACTTTATCCGTGAGTTTATGGACAAGTCTACATCGTTCAATGTCTCGGTAGACCATTAGTCGTTTCCTGTTAACCGTGATGATATCGCTGGTATGTCCAATGTCCCCTAAACATCCGAAGGGTCGACTGCTAAGGACCCTCCTATTGATCTAATGGTAGTGGAATCAGATGCATCTTATGCAATAAATGTTGTTCTTGGTTCTCTTAATCAAACTGCAGAGGATGAGGTATGTTCTTATTAACTTTATTGCATTTCTAAAGTAGTTATACTTATTGTTCTAGATATCTATTAGAATACTCTATCCATTATGCTATCACGCCACGTACTTTGTTAGCACATTGTTATTACTGTAATTAAACGTAATGCCGATAGTTAAATCTCGTTTCCGCAATATTTGTACATTGGAAATAGGTGAATCTTCAGGTCCATGACGATCGTGCTGATGATGTGAACCGTGTTGATGATGTGGATGACATGAATGTGGACAACCCTTCCGATGAACCTAACCTTGGAACAGAGACTATAGTTGAAGATGAAATTGACGTTGCTGGAGATGAAAATGAAATGGTATATTCTACAAATGCTCTTTTCTAATATTATTGATATGTTATATACTAATAGTGGCAGTTGTAATCAATAATGTGAACCAGCGGTCTGAACCCATCGAGATCAATGATTCGACTTTTTTGTCTTCTATACCCTCGTTCTTGCTTGGTCTTTTGCAGGACAACGTTAATAAAGATGAAGGTAGTGGTATTATGGAAGAACAACTTGAAACTTTTGCTGCTGATGACATTGATGATAATGAAGATGAAAATGAAGATGATACTGGAAACGATGAGGATTAGGAGATTCGGAAGAGCAAAAGGCAGAGGACATCTCTGAATGTGCTCAAAGATTTCAAATGTGATAAACGGCTGATCGCAGTTCATCAAGATCCACAACCGATTTTCCATGGATATGATCCTGATCTTGATTATGTATCCAAATTTGTCAAGCTACATAATTTAATCAAAAAAAAACTGTAAGTTTATCTTATATTCTTTAAAGTAACTTACAATTTATACAATCAGTTCATATGTTTTTAACCATGAAATTTGGATATTGCTGTTAATATTCATTCTATTCGGAAATAAAAAGTTTTTAACTGTTTTTCTTGTTTGTAGCACAATATATTTGCCTAAAAGCATCACCGTTAACAACAGAGATGTAGTCGACATTGCTAAGAGAATGAAACTGATGTCTCCAAAAGTAAGTCTTATTACAATGTAGAAATGCAATTATTTTGTAGCTAGTGTTCATCTAACACATTTCTTGGAATTTATCCATATGTTTGACGCTCTAATGCATTTGATCCAGTTAATGTACAATAGAGAGCAAAGTCCAGGGCAAACTGTGTTATTTTTGGACACCATCTTTGTGGCGTTACTCATGAAGCACCACTCCAAATTCACGAGGGTTGCAGCAAAAGACAAGGGTCGCTTCATGTTTGATGATGATATTTTTTTCTATTTCAGGCTGGAGAGCAATCCAAATGCTCCCCCCGGTTGTATTTCCCCTTCAATCTAGACAAACAACATTGAGTTGGTGTTTGTGTTGACTCATTTGTGAGAACTGTATACATATTTGACTGCAATATCTCTTTTCGTTTGGATAGTTTGGTTAAAAATGATCTTAGCCCGATAACTCATATGATACCCTACCTATTGAAGAGGACTCGTTACAAAAACATTCAATAAGTGGATTTAATGGATGTAAAAACATCAAATCCGATTCCATAACATCCAAAACTCAAAAGATTGATGTTATGTTTTTCAAGGAGTTTGTGGATACCATTGACATTCCATGAGTTGATCTCGTCTTACCTATTACTTTACATTTCTGGACTCTTTATCCTGTTTGTATCACTTTGCGTGTATAACTAATTGGATCTCATTCACATTTTATATGTCTGCTACTTATATAATTATTCAGTTATCTTATACACTAGCTGTTAGCATCAATCATGTTCTTTAATATTTTTTTCAAATTCTGAAATTTGATCTATTTTATGTCTGCAAATATTGTTAGCACAGTATGTTTCAGTGCTTATTACGTTAATTATTTTCCTAACATTTGCAATATTTTGTTGTTCAATTCGACAATTTTGGAGAACAAACTTATTTGAGTTAGAAAATTACCCGATTTATGCAAATCTCATTTCAAATTCGATATGGAAGAGCAATAATTATTTATTTGTCGAGGGCATTACAAAAGAAATTACGGCTACCATGTTGCGTTTTACGTTACTATAAAACAACTTCAAAATAACGCATTAACATCCGAACCAAAAAGAGTTATAACATCTAATGCCCATCTGCTCTTCCAACCAGTTAGTCACTTCATATCGGCATCTTACCAGTGGCATGGTTATGACCGAACCCACCACACCTGCCACATACCGTTAGGCATCTTCTAACTCCTCCCTACAATTTCCAATTTAAAATTTCATATAACAGATATGATAACTACGCGATCAAATCCTTAGATGATCATTTCCGGGGGGGGGGGAGAAGTAAATTGATCTCCATCAGTGGGTCATTCATCCTAGGTGTGTTAATCACCCCAGGTATCGGATATACACTGTTTTTGTAAGCCATCCTCCAGAAACCAGAGGTAAACTCGGTGCACGCAAGTTTATCAACCTTTATCTTTGTATGCACAGCAGCAACAGCTGCGTGAGGGCAAAGAATCCTAAGAACCTGAAACTCACATCAAGAACAAGTTTTTTCCAAAAGATCCACGTGGTATGAACCCCCGAGTTTGGTACGTATCTCAAATCCATTTTTATTGATACGATGTATTTCAAAACCCGGTGAAACCTCAAAAAAATTTACAAGTATTTCTTTAACCTTTGGGGTAAGTGAACTGGTAATGGATGCTGACCTCTCTTGTCTCTTACTGAACGAACCTTTAAGTGTTGACCTTATATACTCGATCAAAGGTATTAGCGGGAAACCACGAGCTTCACTCAGAACAACATTCAAGGATCCTGCCATGTTGCTTGTCATTATGTTATATCGCAGTCGCTTGAAATGAGACCTTGCCCAGTGCTCCAGCCCAATATCCATTAGGTATCCTGCACACACAATATCGGTTTCCTTTATTTCATTGAAATGCGAGTAAAATTTGGCAAACGATACGCCCTTGCTGCCTAGAAACAAGGTATCTTAAGTGTTTCTTTTTAAATATTGTCTATATGTTGTGTTGCTGGTGCAAGACACAAGCGCAATGCTTGGTTTTTTGATATACCTGTACAATTATCAAGGAAGATCATTATACTATGTATTGTGGACATCGTAGTAATAAATTTGGAAAACCGTAACACATATGTATTACCGTTATAGTTCTACTAATTCTGCACATGTTTCGTATACATAAATATATTTCAAGCAACATAATGTAGCAGCAAAAACTAGATAACATTGTCGTTAATCTCGCAATTACAGATATAAAATTAGTATATGGATATTATTACCTTATGCAATCCAGAGTAGATTGAGTTGTGGCGATCTGACACAAATACCATGTCCTTTTCATTTGGGACCACTAACAACAATTTTTGGAAAAACCACTTCCACGACTTATCGTTCTCTCCATCGATAATTCCGAAAGCTAATGGAAAGATTTGGTAATTGTCGTCTTGTGCACTTACGGTGAGTAAACAAACCAACATACTTACCCTTTAGATGAGTTCCATCAATTATGACTTTTCGCATCTACGCATAGCCTACCACGCTGGCCCCGAACGCAAAGAAAAAATACTTAAACCGCTGGCCAACCCCCTCGTCATATGATGTCTCTAGACTGAAAATAGAACATGGATTTGCATTCAGCAACTCTTGAAGGTAAGATGGTAGTAAGCGATATGAGTTTATGTTGGATCCTTTAGAAAACTCAGATGCAACTTCCCTAGACCTCCATGCTTTCCAGTATAATATTGGCATCTCATGTTCGTTACGCATCATCTCCTGAACCTCGTTTGGTCTTGGTCCTGCCCCTCGGCCATTGATGATGTTGCTAATCATTGGAATCCCCCTCGATCATGCATTGTACACACGTGATCAAGTTTTGCTTTCCTAACCTAAAACCAACCACAACCCGCTACTTTTACGGCATAGACATGCCATGTACATCTGCGGCCATTACATTTCAGGGTTATCCTCTGTGGGTTAGATCGTGTTATACGGTAATGAAATTTCCGGTTTAGCGCATACAAAGCCAATGAAGTTTGAATGCATCTTGATCGTGGAATATCATTCCAACATAGACATCACTCCCACTGTTCTGAAAATAATCACCTAAACACGATATTGAAATCATTACCCGTTAATAAAACTCATTGATAAAAAAAATTAATAATTATTGTTTTGGATGATATGAAAAATCATTACATCAAAAATATTTATTAACTGCTAACAATAATTATACCGCTAAGTCATATTATATTCGTAACTCGTTTCAATACCAAATACGATTTTGAGAAAAACATATATCTGTAACAAAATAAGCAGAATCTTATCTATTAATCATTTGATTGAACAATATGAGTAGATGGATGACAACATTATTTCATGGAAAATAACTCATTCTCGTGCAGATACCTTCCGAAGCGGAATCATCCAACAGCTACGTGTCTTCAACGGGGAAATTGTTCTGCCCACTTGATTATCCTATTTCTAAATTGAAGTACTCATCAAACACCTTCCCTTTCCCCTTATCGATTGTGTAGTTGCTGGTATTTTCGCTTGTGCTTTTTTGTTTGAACCGTTACCGATAGCACTAACTTCTGCGACAATGTAAATATGTTTTAAGTTGAATAAAAAGTAATTTATGTAGCTGATAAATTCATCTGATGTAAAAGTGAATATGTGGGAAATGAATGCAAATTTGGTGTGATGTGCTCTTGATCTTCATGGCTTCCATCTCCTATTTCCATCCCCTGTGATGTGTTGCTGTCATCTTCATCCGAACGAATGATTTCATCATTATCACATGTCGCTATATCATCCATGGTGCAGAACTCACTGGATGAGGTAGAAGATGATTATGTATCCGTTATGGGATTTATAATATCATTCGTAGAGTCTTTTCCACTTAATAGAAGGTGGACTTTGTTTAAGACATCTATTTCCTTGAATGTATATATTTCTTCCAAAACTTTTTGGCTCGCATGTATAACACCACTTGCCAGCAAATCTAAATACAAAACAAGCTATTGCAGAAATCATAAAATATCTGATATTAATTACTTTAACTACTAACAGAAATGTTAGCCCGGTAATCTATTGTTTGATCGTCCAAATACTTTTGCAACCGATGTATTGCATTTGAATTCACAGCTAAATTCATGCCACCGGTGAAATTATCCCTTTTGTAAAACTTGTACCTCTCAACATGATACAGTCCCACCGTACCACACAAAGCCAGTTATTCCACTTGAAATCGATCGGACATAAAAAAATTTCACATCATCGTTGGTTGATATGTCGGGTGGAGGACCCTGGACACCATTAGACACTAGCAACCACTCTGGAGATTTGTATGTTAAAGCTAAAGGTGAATGGTTGTCTAGTTCATAATGGCTTCTGACCATCATCACGAGGATGAGGATGTTTCATTTTCTTGGAGCTTTAAACCGTAGTTTATGGCTCTTGTCTCACTCCTAAAAACCAAACCGCCACCTTCACGTCTCTCCCAAACACCGTGTACGAGATTCACAAATCGTACCATCACTAAATCTCATTTTCACATCAAAAAAAATTATTTTACCGATATAAAAAACTATTAACCGTTAAACACAGCGGTGAACACCAACAAGATTATGTGCAAAAATCCACACAAGATTTTCTTTGAATATGCATATGAAGCTTCAAAATAAAAAAAATAAAAAAAATATATGGTGAAAATATTGTCGACAACATCTTGCACGAGCCATATATGTCTTTATCTTAAATGTCAATATTTGTGTGAACCCTAAAGAATCTTAAACAAACTTTAAAACTTCATAAATTTTACTTTCAAGATTTTGTTTTTATTTCAACAAAACATCTACCGATTTGGAATGTAGTGTAGTGGTTGATATCGTTGTTGTTGTTTAACCCATAAAAAGTTACTCTGCTCTCACTTCAAATATCAATGGTGATTATTTTCCTCTTGATAAAGCTTTATATACTCGGTTAACATCGAGTATAACATATACACACAACTATAATACATATTTTCAAGTTTACTCGAAATTCTTCATTAAATGCTTTTGCATCTGCGATATCTTTTCAGATTGCACCTATGATAAACAGTAGTACCCTACTCTGTCAGAGTTACACTGTTTGAGTCAGATATTGTCGAGGTTAGTTGGTGGTCACCGGGGAGTGTTTCCGGTAATTCTCATATCCTGCGCTACAGTGATTCAAGTTTTTTGATCTTGTGATCATTTCCCTAATTTTTCAAAAGTTTTGACCTATCTCACTTATTAACTCTTTTTACAATAACTAAATACGTATCAATATCCAGTTAACCTTTATTTATTAAAACGGTTTAGAAAAAATAAGTATCCAATTAAACTATCTGTGTTTTATTTAAATTAAAATTAAAAATAATTTAAAATATATTTAATAATAATTTAGCAATCAATTATACTTTTTGCAGGAAATAAAGAACAAAAATCATGTTTTGACAAGAAAATATAAAAATCCTACAGAAATTAAATTTTTGCTTTCCTAACCTGAAACCAACCACAACCCGCTACTTTTACGGCGTAGACATGCCATGGACATCCACGGCCATTATATTTTAGGGTTTTCATCTGTGGGTTAGATCGTGTTGTATGGTAATAGAATTTCCGGTTTAGCGCATACAAAGCCAATGTAGTTTGAATGCATCTTGGTCGTGTAATATCATTCCAACATGGACATCACTCCCACTATTATGAAAACAATCACCTAAACACGATATTGAAATTATTACCCGATAATAAAACTCGTCAATAAAAACAAATTAATAATTATTGTGTTTGGATGATATGAAAAATCATTACACCAAAAATATTTATTAACTGCTAACAATAATTATACCGCTAAGTCATATTATATTTGTAACTCGTTTCAATACGAAATACGATTGTGAGAAATGAATATATTTATAACAGAATAAGCAGAATCTTATATGTTAATCATTTGATTGAACGATATTAGTAAATGGATGACAATATTATTTCATGGAAAATAATTCATTCTCTTGCAGATACCTTCCGAAGCGGAATCATCCAACGGCTCTGTGTCTTCAACGGGGAAATTGTTTTGCCCACTTGATTTTCCTATTTTCAAATTAAAGTACTCATCAAACACCTTCCCTTTCCCCTAATCGATTGTAGTTGCTGGAATTATCGCTTGTGCTTCTGTGTTTGAACAGTTACCGATAGCACTAACTTTTGCGACAACGTAAACATGTTTTCAATTGAATCAAAAGTAATTTATGTAGCTAATAAACTCATCTGATGTAAAAGTGAATATGTAGGAATTAACGACTGAATGCAAATTTGGTGTGATGTCCTCTTGATCGTCATGGCTTCCCTCTCCTATTTCCATCCCCTGTGATGTGTTGCTGTCATCTTCATCCGAACGAATGATTTCATCATTATCACATGTCGCTATATGATGTGAACCTCCCAAGGAATGCACTTCTAGATGCGGTTGAGATAGGCTTTGCAACAGAATGAATCGAAATTCAATCTGTTCAAAGGTTGTGGATTGAAGGGTCACACAGTAGCTGTGGAAAGACTACTGATTTACCTAAGATAGTAGCTTAGATATTACACACTAAGGCTACTAAATGTTGACTGAACGATATTACACACCAACAATCAGATTAAGAAGAGAATCACTCTCAAACTTAAGAAAAGAAGCTGTTTTTATTTGAAAAGTTGAATGATCAAGTTTACAACTGAAAGCCCCTATTTATAGTGTAAGTGGACGTAAATATGAGGAGCCTACATCATTAAATTGGTTACAATTAGAAGGGAAGACTTGACCAAAGACCTTGACCAAAGACCTTGACTTCATTAACTCTTATTTTGACTATGAATGTAGACACTTCCCCCCCCCCTTTGATGACGCCAATTTTGATCATTTTGAATTGAAATCCTTTTGATTTTAAACAACAAATTGGGCTGGTTGTAATGTGATTCATTTGCCTCATTAAAAACCTTACCAAGAAAACCCAATGGGAGAAAACTTGGATAAGGGAAAAAGAGTAGAAATGGATCACATAGCCATTTGTATGTTGTCTTGAGCTTGTACTAAAATCAGAGTGCTTTTAGGCACTTCTCCAATCAAGCTCAAGTGAATTTGTTGTGCATTTTCCTTGTTGAGCATGCAGCTGATTGCCTCTTTGAGTTTCTTGGCTTTGGCTCGGGTTAATGGTCCAGCTGGTAGTGCAAGAGCTTCTTCATGTTCCACTGGTTCATTTCTAGCCATGAGCTTCTCCTTTTGTGTGCTTTCCATGCTCGTATCATCATCATCCATGGTGCAGAACTCACATGATGAGGTAGACGATGATTGTGTATCCGTTATGGTATTTATAGTATCATTCTTAGAGTCTTTTCCACTTAATAGAAGGTGAACTTTGTTTACGACAACCATTTCCTCGGGTATATATATTTCTTCCAAAACTTTTTGGCTCCTATGTATAACTCCACCTGCCAGCAAATCAAAATACAAAACAAGCTATTGGAGAAATCATAAAAATATCTGATATTAATTACTTTAACTACTAACAGAAATGTTACCCCGGTAATCTATTGTTTGATCGTCCAAAGACTTTTGCAACCGATGTATTGCGTTTGAATTCACACCGCCGGTGAAACTACCCCTTTTGTAAAACTTGTACTTCTCAATATGATACAGTCCCACCGTAACGCACAAAGCCAGTTCTTCCACCGGAAGTCGATCGAATATAAAATTTTCACATCATCGTTGGTTGATTTGTCGGGTGGAGGACCCTGGACACCATTAGACACCAGGAATCACTCTAGAGATTTGTATGTTAAAGCTAATGGTGTATGGTTGTCTAGTTCATAACGGCTTCTGACCATCATCACGAGGATGAGTATGTTTCATTTTCTTGTACCTTTAAACTGTAGTTTATGGCTCCTGTCTCACTCCTAAAAATCGAACCGCCACCTTCACCTCTCTCCCAAACACCGTGTACGAGATTCACAAGTCCCACCATCACTAAATCTCATTTTCACATCAAAAAGATTATTTTACCGATATAAAAAACTATTAACCGTTAAACACAGCGGTGAACACCAACAAGATTACTGTGCAAAGATTCACACAAGATTGTATTTGAATTTGCATATGAAGCTTCAAAATAAAAAAAATAAAAAATACATGGTGAAAATATTGTCGACAACAACTTGCACGAGCCATATATGTCTTTATCTTAAATGTCAATATTTGTGTGAACCATAAAGAATCTTAAAAAAACTTTAAAACTTCATAGATTTTACCTCCAAGATTTTGTTTTTATTTCAACAAAACACCTACCGATTTAGAATGTAGTGTAGTGGTTGATATCGTCGTTGTTGTCTAACCCAGAAAAAGTTACTCTGCTCTCACTTCAAATATCAATGGCGATTATTTTCCTCTTGATAAAACTTTATATTCTCAGTTAACATCGTATATAACATATACGTATAACTATAATACATATTTTCAAGTCTATTCGAAATCCTTCATTAAATGCTTCTGCATCTGCGATATCTTTTCAGATTGCACCTACGATGAACAGTAGTACCCTACTATATCAGAGTTATACTGTTTGAATTAGATATTGTTGAGGTTAGTTGGCGGTCACCGGGGAGTGTTTCGGTAATTTGCAGATCCCACGCTACAACAATTCAATTTTTTTGATCTTGTGATCATTTTCCTAATTTTTCAAAAGTTTTGACCTATCTCAGTTATTTACTCTTTTTATAATAACTAAATATGTATAAATATCCAGTTAACCTTTATTTATTAAAAAGTTTTTAAAAAATGAGTATCCTATTAAACTATCTGTGTTTTATTTAAATTAAAATAAAAAATAATTTAAAATATATTTAGTAATAATTTAGCAATCAATTATACTTTTTGCAGGAAATAAAGAACAAAAATCATGTTTTGACAAGAAAATATTAAAATCATACGGAAAATAAATTTTTTAACAGAAAATGTGAAGTTAAGGTTTTTACGAAAAAATATGTAATTATATATTTGGCAAGAAAATATAAAAATACATTTTGGTAGAAAAATATGGAATTACATTGTTGACGAAAAATATAGAATTACATTTTTGATGAAAAATATAGAATTACATTTTTGACGAATAATATAGAATTATATTTTTGACGAAAAATATAGAATAAATTTTTTAACAAAAAAATGTTAAAATTAGGTTTTGACAGAAAATATGAAATTATATTTTGACGAATGAATAACTTTTTGTTTGTAAAATACTATTTAACAAGGCTATTTTGAGTCAAAATATCTTGGCCGTTTTCCAAAGATTTTGGGTCGTATGCGGCTTCAAATAGTTTTCTTAGTATTTTATGGAATTTAGCATGTGTATTAATATATAAAAAGTATGAATAGATTTCACCTACACATTTTATCAGACGCAAAATTTTATAAGCCTAAAAATTGATTAGCTATTTCAATCTTTAACATTAATCACATTTTAATCAAGAAATTATAATTATCTAATGGTCCTAAACATCATCAGATCCCCCTAAACATCTTAATAAATATCAAATCTTCTTAATATACTTTACATACAATCCATATAAGAAAGTACTCTCACATAGTGATATCAAGAACAAATAACAATAAATAAGAATATTAAAACATAAAATAAGATATAGGGTTAAGAAATTCTTCATTAGAATTGTTGAAAACTATTGAAAATCTCAATAACAAACATCCATATGTTGCAACAAAAAGAAGCAAAGGGTAAAAGAAACTTTAGGTTTCTATAACCTAAAAAGGTTTATATAATCTCATAAAAATAAACCGGATCAACACAAAACAAACTAGATCAAACTATAAGAAATCTAAAATAAACCGTATTAATGGGCCGTGATCGGCCAGGGAGATTGGCCGCAGGGCCGATCATTGGCCGTTTCAGAAGGTCACCATTGTGCATGTGGGTAGCTCGACAAACGATTAGTGGGATCGGCCAGGGAGCTGATCGCTGGAAACTCTAGAGGGTCAGTTGGCTCGCCTACTGGGTCGATTATTGGGAATTCCAAAGGGTCGGCCAGCTCGCCTGGTTGGTTTGGCAAGTCGATCATTGGGAAATGTAGAGGGTCATCCATCTAGCATGGTTGGTCGAGCGAGTTGATCGATGGGAACTCCAGAGAGTCAACCAGATTTCCTAGTTGTTTTAACTTTTTTGCATGTGTTTTGAGTCTTTATCGAGTATTTTAGTGTTTTATGAGTCTTTACAGGATTTAGGTCATATTGGATGAAAACATACAATTTTGGAGAAATTGGAATGTAGAAATAAGTTGAATCATCTGAAGTTTGACAGTCTTGGAAAGCCTTACCACCGTTGGATCATACTCAACATTTGTTACAAGATAGAGGAACGAGTTAGCTTTCAGTTGCAAGTGGTTTGAACTCAATCTAACGGTTCGATCAAAAGTTATACAAGTTTTCGTAAACACAATCAAGTGTTTTGTCGCAGAAAAAATGGTTTGGGCGCAGATTTTGTCCAATCCGACTACGATTTGATCTTATTCGACTTTGCAACTATTTAAATGTTTTTCAGCAACTTTTATGACTAGGCTTTATACTCTTTAGGATCTTTTTTGCTTTCGCACTTGTAACCACTTGGGAAAAGAAATCTTGATTATAAATTTCACTAAGAAGATTGCTAAACCATTTTATCTTTTATTTATACGATTTTTATGATAATTATTATTTGTTCATCGTTATTCATGTATGAGTATATTTCTAGTTAGGTTTTAGGATTTTTTAAAGGATTTCAAGAATTGTTAGATTAGAATGCTGGAATTAGGAATTTTTACGTAGATCTTCATTTAGGTTGTTCTTATTGATTAGTCTAAATTGATCAATTAGACTATGATATTATGACTAATCAAATGCATCAAAAATTTTGTTAGATTTCCGGAAAAGAATCTACATGAGCAAATGTTAAGGAATTTGTGAACATCTTAGAATTTGAACAATAATGCGTGTTTAAGGATTTGAATTCAAACGAAAATTTAGAAGGATAAATTATCAGACATAATAGTTTAGTGCAAAAACATTTGGCTCGCTAGATAGTCATATTCTAAATTCTAGATGACACTCAATCAAATCCCTAATAGCAACTCAATTAGCGATACTGATCCCATGCGAATTTTCCTAAACGTAGTGTTTTTCATATTATAAGTTTACATCAATAGAAATTCTTGCTATTTAGATTATTTACCCAAATAATTTTTATATTTTGCTTTCTTAGCAAAATTGTTATTTTAAGAATTATAGCGTAAGGATTGATCCTTGTGGTTCGATTCCTAAGTACTAATGCAATTGTTTATGCACTTGGAGCAAACTTCTTTGGGTTAAAACCTAAGAGATCAAACAAAAAGTTCTAATCCTCAAGTCTTATCATAATGCAAGAATTGCCACTACTTCTTAGTACTCATGTGCAGTTTGGCACAATTTTACTATCCAATCAAATTTTTAAAATCCATGTGCAATCAAATTCCCTAACCCCTTGATATCAATTAAAACATTCAGTGAATCTTGCAAAACACCAATAAAAAAATTTTCACTTGGCAAAAGGAGAAATGTTCTAAAAATATTTTGGTGAAAGTCATTAGTATGAAGATATTTCTCAAAAATAGAATGGAACTATCACAAAATAATAAGAGTCAAGAACAAACAGCATAAAATGTTTAGGCTTTCATATACCCATGCTCCTAGCATTTACACATTTTTTAAACCCAAGTGACGTCCAACCCTACTAAATTTTATCTCTATTAAATTTTGTAATCCTTTGTACATGTTGAAAAACCTCAACACTTATGAATTTGAATTGAGTAAGTTTAACCAAACAATATTTATTCAAGTAGGAATCACTTAAACAAACTTCAACCGTTATGTTTAATCAGACTGACATAAGATTAACACTCTCTGCTAACTGACCAATTCCTAAATCTATCCAAAAACTCGATCACACAACAACAATTGTGTAACACTCGCATTTCACTCACCAAACTCTCTGTTACTTGATAACACCCAAAAACCCTACTGGACACAAGATCTTTTCTCCTCTCTTTAGATCCCTTTTGCCAAATACAACAATGCTAATTTTCTATTTTGTAGATCATTGCATCTTAGCTTCAGGAAAATCTTCTTTATAGTCATCTTTTCCTTTTTCTTCAAACTTCCATAAGTTCCAACTTTTTTTTTGGTTTAGTTCCAATTTCCATACTTCTAGAGTCACCCCAGTTTATCTGAATATGACATCACAAGATTCTGGAGGTATGGAGCAAGATTCTACCAATGTAATTGATGTGCACAGATATGGATCAAAACTTACAAAGTTTACAACCAATAGAAAAACACTAAAAGTTCTACCATTTGAAGCAACATCAAAACAAAAGATAAAATACTTAGTCTTGTCTAGAACTGAGACAAACACATAAGAAATCCAAAATAAGAGAACTTAAATGAGTATCTAGTTAGCTCAGCTACTTCCTCTTTCCGTTCCCATATCTTCATCACTTACAGAAAGTTCACCCTGTCCGCCACTAGAGGTGCCTCCGGATTTGAATAGTACGAAGGAGTTTAGAAACTTGATCAAGATCGGCTTGGAGAGACAGAGCATACTATGGGGATTCATCATCAGATCCCTTCCCATCCTTAGGATCAAGAGTAATAGCCAAAGCAAAACCTTCAAGAGAACCATCATCACAGTGTCTAGGCACCTTTTGTTGGAATTCCAACATCCGTTGAATAATATTTGGATACTTAAGTGTAGTATTCAGATGTGACAGGATGCGGACTAGTTGAAGAATCTGATAATAAATCAGTTTGCCAAAATTGAATTTCTTGTGTTGCCAAATCATGTAGACTAGTTTGAGCTGAGTCTTGAACAAAGTGGTGTTACTGGTGCTTAGCATCTATTTGCAGCAACACAGCTTGTACATAACACCATACTTAGGTGAGAGATGACGAGCACACGACCCTTCCCACCGATGTTTTCGACCTCCAGTGAGTGCCGTGGTAGTCGCATCAATGTCTTTAGCATCAATATTGGCGGGCGCACATTTCTCAGGCAGAAGGAACATGCGATTGATAATGGTAGGGGAGAACTCAAACATCACAGCCCGAAGATACAAAAAATTTACTCCGTTACAATCTTCCAGATCAAATAGATTCACATAAAATTCACTCACTAAAGCAGCAAAATACAGATCAACATCTAATACAGTATAAATCAACCCAACCTTATCGAGAATATCACAAATTCCATGCAATTTAGGATTATCCAAGAGCAAGTACGTCTCATCATGAAAACCCCTTAGTTTGAAGAACTCACACCTCTCACGCGATTCATTGGAGATGAATTTCTCATTGAAAGGTCTTCGTACCGGATGCATAAGAGATGGATGCGAACGATCCAGGGCAGTTTGCTTCCGACGATTCGCGAAGTATCGCGACTCCTGTTCCACAAACGGATAATTATATCCATCACGAGGGTCATCAAAAACCTTGTAGCCATCATCAGAGTTTGAGTGGCAGGAAGGGATGTCCATCGGGCTTTTCGGAGGAGAAATGGGAGCCTTGCGGCACGTTTAGTGGTCGCCACACCGGAATCGGAGGTTGGAGTTGCCTTGATAGCATCAACCATGAGGTTTTGAGTCCATGAACAAGTGGAGCGCATCTTTAGGGAAAGCGGCGGATGTAACACAACTGTTAGGGTTTGCTACACACTAAACGAAAAATTAAGTATATATATGTTGACCAAGACTTAACCGGACTCAAATATTTTTAACCAAACCAGAATTTTGACCACGAACCAAAACTGAAAGTAAGACTCAAATTGATGTGTGACACATTATAAACAATTGTGTTACACAACAACAATGTTACACAACATAAATGGATGTGTTACACATCAACAGTTACCCACCAAGAGAACATATTTTGACATTTACTAAGATCACATAGAACTATATCCTACTATGTAGCAGAGGTTTGAGTTCAAAGATATCCTACTATGTAGCAGAGGTTTGAGTTCAAAGATCCCTTGCATTTTTTTTAAAACCAAGAGAGATGAAATCAACTCACCAGCACATGAAGGTAGATATTTTTCAAAAGAGGAGCTTTAACACATCATGATCTTCACATAGTAGTCTGCGGATCGTCATGCCTTTCATCAAGACAACTAGCCATTTGACTCTTCTGTAACAAGTACTTATTCTCACTTTTGATTGGTGCTTCCAGAAGTAATCAGAGAGGATTACTGATATCACCATGTTTGTTTAGCAAGAATTATGATTTCAACCGCATTCCAAACATATTGGAGGATATGATTAACCTTTGTCCAATCCAGACAATGATGGAAACCAACATAATGTGTGGTAGTAACTTAGTCCATAACAAGTATCCGTCAATTTGGTTTGCTTGCTGGTGTCACTTAATACTTCCCCCTTCTTATTAATATATATATAAATTTTTTTATCTTTCGTCACCAGATCTTCTCTTCTCCCTCTTGGTGATGTGTTCCTTTTTTATTATTATTTTATTTTTACCAAAACGGCAATATATAACACAACGAGGCATGTACACCAACCAGGCGAGAACAAGTATATGCCACAGATGAGTAAGTGCATCCCGATAATGATCAAGATCATATAAGAATATAGTGCATCCTAAGCCAACTCGAATATCATTTTTGTGAGGCACAAAGTGACCAGGAATTTAGTTGCCAAGGCATGAAGAGCAGCTCTTTCTCTGAGAAGACTTGCCAGTAAGAGGTTTTGAAGATAAATAACCAAGAAGCGTTTTGACCTAGTTCATCACGAGACAATTTGTTCGTCGTACTCATCGGAGTCTTGAAAGTCTTACCGGTTTGCATGTCAAAATGCTTGATCAGATTCCTAGCATAGGTGATCTGTGAGAGAGATATATCATCACGAGTATCTTAGATTTAAAGGTTCAAGAAATAGTTCAATTCACCAACAAGACTCATCTTAAATTTCTTAGTCATTGCTTGGACAAAAAGTGTCACAAGGCCATTTGCCATACTATTAGTGGCAATAGCCAATAAACATACCTACATCACTCCTAGAGTTGAATTTCCTAAGATGTTCCTGGTCTCTGAGGATATAACACACACAACCAAACACATGAAAATAACTGAGACTAGGAGTTCTACCTTTTCAGATTTCATATGGTGTGGTCTTCGTTCCTAGCCTCACATATACTCGATTTATAATGTAACATACTGTGCTAACAATCTCAACCCAAAATCTTGGTGAAACATTGTTCCCATGTGATGTGAGCATGGCCAGCAAGGAACTTGAACTAAAGGAGCAGCTTGAATCTGAGAAAGAAGAAGCCAATGAGGAAGCTAAGGAACAACTAGAACCAGAGGAAGCTGAAGATGAAGCCTTGCAAATCTCCAATGGTCCCATTACTCGCTCCAAGCAAGCCAAACTCAAGACAACACTACAACGCCTTCTCAACACCATTCAGGCTAGTTTAGTGTGTGCTGATCCAACCACCATGGTTGTGATTCAAGCCACCTAAACCTCATCAAGATAGGTATCTTGGATTGTAGTCCTTTTCCCTCTTCTTAGTTTTGTCCCATTGGGTTTTCTAAGAGAGGTTTTTAATGAGGCAAACCCAAGATACTTTACCACCACCTCTTGATGAACCAAAGCCCATTCTACCCTATTATTCACGCAAATGAAGAGGAATGGTCAGTCAAGATGTTATTTACTTCTTAGTCTTCATTCTTAGTTGTTTTTGTAATTTCCTAATTTCTCTTAAATGCCTTGGTGGTTTCCTAGGAGTCTTTTTTTCATTCCTATGCACCCCTTGGATCCTATTAGTACTCTCTTGCATTCCCTATTCAAATCATCACCTATTTTAATATCAAAAACTTCTTCTTAATCTCGTTTGATCACCTCTTTGATTAAGGAATTTGGATCATCATCCCATTACTCTGTGCTTAAAGTCTAAGGGTTGTTCATATCCCTTGGAAGTTTCACTTCATTCCACCTCTTGCCCGACGTGTCTGGTCTTCATCTTTCACACAGAGTAGACTGATATTCTAAGGATATTCCACCATCCTTTGGAAGTATCACTCATTCCACACAAGTTCTCGAGACCATCCATCTTCAAGCTCACGGATTCACCATCTTCTTCACTTCCGCATCCACATTTGGTTTACTATCATTTACACAACCTCTTGGAGACATTCAGGGACTTGATCCTAACCAGGATCACATCAAGTGGTCTCAGAGAACAATCCAAACCAGGTTGTATCTATCAAAACCCATTCTTACCCTTTCATCTTTTCGCAAGAACTTTTGGTGACTTTTCATCTTCCTTTTTGCAATTTGTTTTGAATGTTTCTGGGTTTGTTTCTTGTTAGAACTTGATCTTAGAACTGTAAATAAGTTGAAATCAATCAAAAACACGTTCAGGAAATTGTTGTTAGATGATAGAATCAATCAACTCTCAATCGGCATCATTAGAGTTCTCGGATGCACTAACTGAGTTCTATCTTCATTTTGTGAATTAATTGAATATTTTGGAGCTGAATCCTGATCCATACTTGTTCTTAAGACTTAATAGACTTAGTAAATTCAAGTGAAAACATTTTAAAATGAATTAAAGGTTGTTAGATTCATCATTTACCAAACCGGATTTCATAGGTCTAGAGATCGTTTTGTTTAGGGTTCGTTTTTTTTCTCTTTGTGTCTTTGTCTTTTGCGATTTGTTTGTTCTAGTTTGTGTTTTCATTTGAGAATTTTACTTGTTTATTGGTCTGAATTTTTCAGGAACCATGGTGGGAACAGACAATGGAGAGGAATCCTCAAACTCCAACAAACAACTTCTCGATTCCTTTAAAGTCATGATGAATGAAAGTATGGCAACCATGAGGGCTGAGATAGAAAGATCCATCAATGACCGACTGAGGAGACACCAACCACCTTCTGATACTGAGCAGTATTATAGTCACTCATCTAGGTCACACCAATCTAGGAGAAGAAAGCCACAAGAAGACCGGATGCCTAGGAATAACCAACCTAACCCTCGCGACCCTTTAGCTGGCCTTAAGATCAAAATTCCCTCTTTCCATGGAACCAATGAACCTGAGGAATACCTAGAATGGGAAAAGAAAATAGAAATAGTCTTTGATTGTAGAGAATACACTCAAGAGAATAAGGTTAAGGTAGCCCCAACCGCGTTTAAGGACTATGCTCTAAGTTGGTGGGATCAGTTAGTTACTTCTAGGAGAAGGGCTATGGCTTTTCCTATAGATTCGTGGAACCAGATGAATGTCATCATGAGGAGAAGGTTTATACCTAGTCATTACCATAGGGAGCTACATCTTAAGCTTAGGAATCTATCTCAAGGAAGTAGGTCCGTAGAAGAGTACTTTAAGGAAATGGAAACCTTGTTGCTTAGGGCTGATATTCAAGAGGATAGTGAAGCAACTATGGCCAGGTTTATGGGAGGCCTCAATAGGGAGATCATAGATAGGCTAGAGGTCCACCATTATCCCGAACTAGAAGAGCTTCTCCATAAAGCCATAATGTTTGAGAAACAACTTAAGAGAAAGAACCCTAAACCCGGAACTAGCTCCACTAGGTTTAGTCAATCTAATGATGATAAGTCTTGTAAGGATTACAAACCATTCCCTAAACCTAAGGAATAAGATTTGAAACTCAAGGGCATAGATAAGGGTTCTAGCACCAAAACTAGGGAGATTCAGTGTTTTAAGTGTAAGGGTTTTGGTCACTACTCTAGAGAATATACCACTAAGAGAACCATAGTTATTAGGGATAATGGTGAGGTAGAATCGGAAAAGGACCAATCGGATGCTGAGTCTTTAGAGGAGAATGTAGCCATGCCACACGTAGGTCAACTCTTAGTCACTAGGAGAACCTTAAATGCACAAACTAAGGCAAAAAGAATTAATAAGCAACGAAAGAACCTATTCCACACTCGTTGTCTAGTTAAGGATAAGGTTTGTAGCATAGTGATTGATGGGGGTAGCTGTACAAATGTTGGGAATGAGACTATGGTAGAAAAGCTAGGGCTTGAGGTTATTAAGAGCTCTAAACCCTATAAGTTGCATGGCTTAATGATGAGGGGGAGTTAGAAGTACAGAACCAGGTCTTAGTTCCCTTGTCCATAAGAAAGTATGAAGACGAGGTATTGTCTGACATTTTACCCATGGATGCTAGTCATATCTTACTTGGGAGACCTTGGCAATCGGATAGGAGGGTGATACATGATGGGTTTACTAATAGGTATTCATTTGAGTTTAAAGGGTAAAAAGAAATCCTAGTACCCTTATCCCAACAGGAGATTCAACTAGATCAAATAGCTTGGGAAAAAAACAAAACTCAAGGTGAACCTAAGTCCAAACAATCGACCAAACCTCCCACTAAGCAGCTGGCTAATCTTATGATCAAACCTCATCCAGGAAGTCACTTACCACACCTACTCTTTGTGCTTAAAGAATGCTTTAATACTAATCAATCTATGCTGGATTTTCCTAGCAAAATTCAACTTCTTTTGCAGGAATTTCAGGATGTGTTTCCGGAGGAACATCCGCAAAGCTTACAACCAATTCGAGGAATAGAGCACCAAATCGACTTCCCAGGAGCGTCTCTTCCCAACAAGAAAGCCTACCGAACCAACCCCTAGAGACCAAAGAGCTTCTACAACAAGTCACTGAACTCATGGAGAAAGGACATATCCGCGAAAGCATGAGCCCATGTGATGTGCCTGTTTTGCTTGTCCCAAAGAAAGATGGCAGCTGAAAGATGTGTGTTGATTGTAGAGCCATCAACAATATCACTGTAAATTATCGTCACCCTACTCTTAGACTAGATGATATGCTTGATGAATTGCATGGTTCTAGCATCTTCTCTAAGGTAGATCTTAAAAGGGGATACCATCAAATTAGGTTGAAAGAAGGTGATGAGTGGAAAACCACATTTAAAACTAAACATGGATTATATGAGTGGTTAGTAATGCCTTTTGGATTGACAAATGCACCTAGCACTTTCATGAGATTGATGAACCATGTTCTTAGAGCATTCAGAGGTCAGTTTGTTGTAGTGTACTTCGATGACATTAAAGTTTATAGTCAAAGCTTAGATGAGCATGTTGAACATCTTAGAAAAGTTTTTGAAGTACTTAGAAAGGAAACCTTATAGGCCAATCTTAAAAAATGTACTTTTAGAACAGATAACCTTGTCTTCTTAGGTTATGTTGTGAGTATAGATGGTATTAAGGTCGATGAAGAAAAGATATAAGCAATCAATGAGTGGCCAAGCCCAAAGATTGTCGGAGAAGTGAGGAGTTTCCATGGTCTTTCTGGGTTTTACCGGAGATTTTTCAAAGACTTTAGCACACTAGCAGCTCCACTCACTAAGGTTATCAAAAAAAATGTGGGTTTTAAATGGTTGCAAGCACAGTAAGAAGCATTCCAAACCTTGAAAGACAAGCTCACACACTCCCCGGTGGTATCTCTTCCTAACTTTGATAAAATCTTTGGAATTGAATGTGATGCCTCAGGAATTGGTTGTAAGAATATTGAGATTATAGAGGAGAAATGTGAAGAATTGACTCTGAAAACTCAAAGAGAAGTATGAGAAAATGAGAAATGACTTAGACTTATGGAGAAGAATCTCCTAAGAGTATATTATACATTGAGTTTTTACAGCCCTTTTATAGAGGATTTACAATGTGAACACAAAAGAAAACGAATTCAAACTTGTGGATGAGTTTGAATAGAGGAGGACCCTGTCAACAACCAATGAGAAGAGAGGAGACA
>JAEVFF010000035.1:622498-660618 GCA_018901945.1 Pugionium dolabratum
TGAAGTATCCAGCACTTGTCCTTGATGTGGCCATTCCTCTTACAATGCTCACACATCACACTCTTCCTATCCTCTTGCTTAAACACGGTTTTGTTGGCAATGACTAGTTCTCCTTTACCACCAAACAAACCAATGTTGCCTTGCTCCCTTTGAATCCGTGAGCACACCTCTTCGAAATCAGGGAGTTTTGGCTCTCTCAGGATGGACTTAATCACATCCTTAAAGGCTGGATTTAGGTTGAGAAGGAGCCCAAATATCTTGTCTTGTTCCCTCCTTTCATTAAGCACCTTTGGATCCATAGAACTTGGTCTCAACATGTCAAGCTCGGACCATGTTGACTGGAACTTGCCCAGGAATTTTGTGAACTCCATATCCTCTTAGTGTAGATCATTGAGAGCCTTCTTAACCTCATACACACGGCTGAGGTTTGAAACATCCCCATACACCCTCTTGAGAGTGTCCCAAAGAGACTTGGCGGTTTCACAATGTGAATAAGCTTCAAGAATGGATGGGTCCAATGAATTTTTGAGGAATCCAAGGACTGATTGATCTTCTTGGAACCACCTAGCTTCTTCTTTTCTTGTTGCCTCATCCTTCTTCTCCTTTGGATCATCTATAGATGAAGTATTATCCTCCAAGATGTGATTCCAAAGTCCTTTGCCACAAATGGCTGTCTTGATGGTTCTTGACCATAATGTGTAGTTCAAGCTTTTGAGAACTACTGCTATCACCGTAGGTTTCAGGCTGGAACTAATTTGAACTGTATCCTCCATTGTTAGGCTTTGAAGAGCTCAAAAGAAGCAGCTTTTATGGTTGAATGAAACCGTGAGTTTTTAGTCTAAAGACTGAGAGATTTTTGACAGAATTTTAGATTAGAAACTGAGAGATTTTAGTAGAAAAGATAAGAGAATGGTCTTATGCTCTGATACCATGTAATAATATTGAGATTATAGAGGAGAAATGTGAAGAATTGAATCTGAAAACTCAAAGAGAAGTATGAGAAAATGAGAAATGATTTAGACTTATGGAGAAGAATCTCCTAAGAGTATATTATACATTGAGTCTTTACAGCCCTTTTATAGAGGATTTACAATGTGAACACAAAAGAAAAACGAATTCAAACTTGTGGATGAGTTTGAATAGAGGAGGAGCCTGTCAACAACCAATGAGAAGAGAGGAGACAGCAGGCATGACTGTTTGGTGTGGTTACCAAGACTATGTGCAGTAGGCATGACTGTTTGGTGTGGCTACCAAGACTGTGTGCAGCAGGCATGACTGTTTGGTGTGGTTGCCAAGACTGTGTGCAGCATGGGCATGTCTGTTTGGTGTGGTTGCCAAGACTGTGTGCAGCATGGGCATGTCCTTTTCACCTTGATTCTTCTCCCAAGGTAGCTATTTAACCATTTCAACCATGTGGTTAATAATAACCAATCCTTTTTCATTTCCCTTGTTATTCAAACTGAATTTTCGTGCTCACACTTGCCTTGTAGGTCAAGATAGGTCTTATTTGATTTTCCTATGTCAATATTGGTATTGGTGCTACTCTTATGCAAGAAAGAAAGCCCATAGCCTACTTTAGTGAAAAGCTTGGAGGGGCCATACTCAATTACCCAACCTACGACAAAGAACTCTACGCACTTGTTAGGGCCTTACAAACGTGGCAACATTACCTTTGGACCAAGAAATTTGTTATTCACACCGACCATGAATCACTCAATGATGTAAGATTGAGTATCAATCTCACAAGCGGTATGGCTGTGACTCGCAAGGCTGAGAAACTCTCTTGGCTTAAGCGGGCAAGGGAACTAAAAGGAGGGGTTTTTGATCGAATCACACGATCAAAGCTGAACCAATGGAGTTTGAATCTCTCAAACCAACCTGGCCGTGGCTTCAATAGAAAGGAAGTGAATCACACACTTAGTTTCCAAAGAACAAAACAAGATTCAAAGACAAGGCTTTGAAGAAAATACTTTGTATTCAACTTTTTGTTTCAATGGTGGTCTATCTTTGCAATGAGGTTGTGCTGAGCTTATATAGTGCTCATAGAAATGGTCCAAAACCTAAAAAAAGAGAGGAAATCATACATTTAAAGTATATGGCTGTTAATGTCTTGTTTGGCAAATATGGAAAGTGTATATCCTTGTATCTTGAAAGCTTAGGGGCATATGTAAGGTGTCTAGGTACATCCTGGTTGCTTTTGAAGATCTTTAACACGTGCCCAAGTTGCAAAGAATAAAGATGTTGTAATCTGAACACATTAAGTGCACTTCGGTCTATATATGGCAAGTCTTGAAGAAAAGGGATCCACCTGATCCTGTGATGGCTGGAGCATGATAGGTTGATTTTGGTCTTCCTTAGGGCCTTAATAATCTCTCTGAGACGCCATGTTTTGGTTTGCAAGTGAATAAACCAGTTGGTCATCTCATTTGCCATAAACAGCTCTAATCGGTTCATTTGAATGCATGGATGGACCCGCCTGGTCCAAGGCATGTTTGCGCTTCTAGAAGTGCTTAAGGTAGCTCCTAGAAGTGCGAATACACCGTAGTCGCAAATCAGTCACAAAATTTTGTGTCTGATTTGCGACTGTGTACCAAGTGTTGTCGCAAGTCAGTCACAAAATATTGTGACGGGTTTGGGACTACAACAAACCGTGGTCGTAGTTTGTTTTGACCAATTTGCAAGCACAATTCTATTTTAGTAAAAAAATACCAATGGTCGCAAATTGGTCAGAAATATTTATGACTCATTTGCGACCAATTTGCGACGACAAACAAATTATTTTATAAAACAAATTAATTAAATATTTAAATTAAAATTTAAAATAAAAATTTTTAATTTTAATTTTAAAATATTTTAATTAATTATTTTTTATTATAAATATATTTATTATAATAAAATAATAAATATTTCTATTAATTATTTGTTAAAATAAAAAGAAATTATAAAAAGAAAAATAAGAAATTTTATTAATAAGAAAATTCAAATTACAAAAATTCAAATTACAAAAATAAAAATGGAAAATTGAAATCCGATGGCGAAAAACCAGGTGAAGCGTTCGATGAACCGGCTTGCGCATTGTTATCCCGCATAAATGACGCGAAAGCTGGATCCGTCCGTTGGAAATACCCGATGATCATCTCCAAGCTGTTAACATGGTTTTTGTTTTTCTTTAGCAATGTTGCTTGCTCTCTACGTTCCTCATCGAACCATTGAATCATTCTACGGTTCGCTTCCATCATCTCCGCGTTCTATTCTTTAATCCGCGTATTCCGTGCGGCTTGTTCTTCGATCTGTCGTTGCACGGCAAGTAACTGATCTTGAAGCGCTACAAAATCGGAGGTAGTGGATGAGAAGCCACTACGCCTGCCCGACCCGTGAATAGGGTTCAGGGTACCGAGTCCATAAAGACGTCCTCGATCATCCGCAACAAAGGAATACAAAATAATTAAAAAATAGTAAAAATAAATTTAGTGAAAATAAAAGAATTTGTTTTTAAAAATATGTTATACCTGAATGAAGATCTCATTATTCTTCTCTTGGGTCACCTCTATTCGGCGGGAAGTACCGTCCAACATTTCACACGGATTGAACTCAATGATCGCCATCTTTTCTTGGATGTTGCATTCGTATGTTTCACCGATTTGCCTTGCTTTTAAATCGACATACGAATCATCCTCCCGAGTGTGAGTCTTTATAAAGACTTCACCAATTGAGACCGGTCGTCCCAAATTATTTTCCTTAGTTTTGAAATAAATTATTAATAAAT
Source organism: Pugionium dolabratum (assembly GCA_018901945.1). NCBI lineage: Eukaryota > Viridiplantae > Streptophyta > Magnoliopsida > Brassicales > Brassicaceae > Pugionium > Pugionium dolabratum. The sequence goes on from JAEVFF010000035.1 coordinate 626,265, forward strand.
AAACAATTAAATTTAAATTTAAATTTTGTAACTAACTTACCATTTTTGTTGAATCTGGATGTAGGATTTTTGGCCCGACAAATACTTGTCAAACCAAAGCCATCCCGAGAGGAGTTGCGGTTGTTGGAGGATTTGCTACTCCTCTCATTTGCCGTTTTTGTTTCCTAATAGTTTGTCATTATTTTGTACAGATTCAGAAAAATCCACCTGAGACGTTTGCCGGTTGTATGAACCATACTCAACATCCATTTCATCCGTCTTACACAAACAGATTTGAATTTTTTTCGTACGACCGAGGTGATCATAGCATACCAGGTGTACGATTGCTTGTAATTTTAAAATTAATAAATTTATTAATTATTAAATTGTATTAAATTAAAGTTAAAAAAAAAATACTTACCGCAAATTTAATGAAATATTTCTCCTGGCGTTCAGTTGGCACGACTGTCCAACTGTAGAAGGGACAGTCAAATTTGTTTTTAAATTTTTTTGAAATTTGACGGGTTATATCCCATTTGTCCCAGTCAAACCTAATATTTGAAATATATTAAAAAAATTTATTTATCAAAGAACCTTTTATAAATTTTAAATAATTAATAATTTTAGTAATTTTATTAATTATATTAATTTTTAATAAATAAGTAATAATAATTTTATTAATTTTAAATAGGGCAAATGTCTAAAATAGCACCTTTCTAAATTTTTGTTTCAAAAATAGCATCATTAGTTTAAATTTCCAATAATAGCACAAATTTAACATTAAAATGCATTAAAACTATATTTTAATAGAAAAAAGTTAAACCCTAAATTGGAAATAATGAACCCAAATACAATACTTTAAGTTTATGTATAATTTATTTAGAATAAATAAATATTTTCACATAAGTATTTGTGCTATTTTTGGGAATTTAATTTTATTATGCTAAATTTGGAAGAAAAACTTTAAAAGGTGCTATTTTAGGGTATTACTCTTTTAAATAAATAAACTGAAATAAAAAAAATAAAAAAGCTACCACGTCGTATTCGGTGCCGGCATTGGAGACAACACTGTTAAGTACTGGTCGCGCCCTGCGGTTTGTAACAAACTATCTAAAGTGATAGTTTCTTCCCCCGTTTCCATTTCGGAAGGCGGAAACTCTTCCTGCTCATGCTCCTCGGCTTCTTGAAACCGAAGAGACGGATCGGTTTCAAGAACCGAGTGAGGGGTGAAGGTGTATTGGGGAGGGAGGCGGAATCTCGCTCTATAAGTGGTGGGTGAGGGTTTTTATGGAGGCCGATGAGTTACGGCCAGAAGACGACAAGATTTGTCATCTTCCACGGCTTCTCAACGATCTACCGATACTTGCCATTTTGGTTTTGGGTTTTTTTGTGTGAGAAAGTTTGACTGTTTTTGAGAGGATTTGAAAGTTAGGAAAATGTTTGAAGTGTGAAAATGAGGAGGGAAATGTCACGTATATATAGAAAATATGTGCGACCACATTCGTGGTCGCAAATATGTCGCAATTTCTAAAATCGTATAGGTGGTTGCAAATGAGTCGTAAATTTGCGAATGATTTGTGAGCACCAATAAATTTGTTGGGAGTTAACTTTCAAATATAAGGTGTGGTTGCAAATTGGTCACAATTTTTGTGACCAGTTTGCGACTACATCAACATTTTTGTTATGTGGTGGCATTGTGGTGACAATGTAGTGACAAATTAGTGACAAATATCCTAAACCCTAAATTATATGAATTTGGTTAAAATTATGAATTATATAAGATTGATAACATCATTATGAGTTGTATAAACTTCAAATACTAAGTAAACAACAATAATATTGACACATTTACCAAATTTACATATCATTTACCTAAAACACTTAACACATTTCCCTTAACCTTATACCACTTATATACACTTCTGATGTTTCATAAATTTAGATCAACACAATTATGGTTTTGTTTATATTTTTCTACCTATAATGGTTAGTACTTACCTAATACTGAAAATATAAGTTTTAAATGTGAAAAAATACATAAGAAAAATATAAAATTACAAATGTGGTCGCTAATTACTGGCTCTTTTGTGACAAATTTGCGATTACTGCTTATTTTTGTGACCAATTTGCCCCACATTCCCAGTGGAGTGGCAATGTGGTGGCAAAGTAATCAAAATTAATATCCTAAACACTAAATTATATGATTTTGGTGAAAGCTATAAATTATATAAGATTGATAACATCATTATGAGTTGTATAAACTTCAATTACGAAATAAACAACAATTATTTACATATTTACCAAATTTACATATCATTTACCTAAAACACTTAACATATTTTTCTTTAACTTTATAACACTTATATACATTTCATAAATTTAGATAAACACAATTATGGTTTTGTTTATATTTTTCCACTTGATATGATTTGTACATGCCTAATATTAAAAATATAAGTATTAAATGTGAAAATACATAACAAATATGTGAAAAAAACACTTGTAGTTCTATAGTGGTCACAAAAGTACGACCAATTTGCGACTACGGTGTAAAATTTTGATGTAGTCGCAAATTTGTCGCTAATATGCGACCACTTTACGACTACATTCAAAAAACCAAAATGTAGTCGCAAATTGGTCACAAATTAGCAACCAATTTGCGACTACATAGTTAAAAATGTTTTAAAAAACAATTAATAAGAATTGGAAAAATATTTTGGTAAAATTTTTTATTCTCTTAGAGTTGTGGACATAAATGCTTACAAAATTTGTAATATCAGTTTCATAAGTCAAATATATTACATCTCTTCGTCCTCATCATCATCTCAAAATGAAATATCACACTAAATTTCATCTTCTACTTCGGTATCTCCGACATCGAAATCAATTTCTTTAGTATGATTAACTCTATCAACCAAACAATCCACTTCTATCTCGTCAACCACCATTATTTCTTCATCATTTTCTTGTTGCAAAATGCCAATCTCGTATTTGTTTTTGTTTTTTTTCCAAAGTGTTAGATCAGGGATTAACTTTGAGAACACTGAGACATGTTTGTTTTGATGATAATTTGGTGTGCGGATAAGGAATATAACAAACTTGATCTGCTTGAGAGGCTGATACATCATAATTAATGAAATGTAAATTAGTTAATTATATGAGCAAATTAATTTATAGAATTTTACGTACATAGTATATATATAAATTAATATATATATATATATATATTTATAGTTAATTATTTACGTACCTAGAGCAAATGCTTTGTATTTGTAGTACTTCCCTAATGATAACACATCAATGACGCCATTTTCTGACTTCCGAGTTTCTTTCGAAAGCCTAAGATCGTACCACTCACATTTAAAAAGCGTGATCTTCAAAATTAGGAGTCCAACATACTCAAATTTAATGATATCTATTAAAATCCTGTAGAAATCAGTTTCATTAGATGCATCTGAGTAATTTTCTCTCTTGACACAAATGCCGTAGTTACATATCTTTCTCCTGTTTCCATGTTTATTCGTGTGAAACATATAACCTCTTGTAAAATAAATCGGCCAAGTTTTCGTTTTATTCATCAGGCCTTCCACTAATTCTTGAGCCCATAACGGAGAGGTGTGTGGATCTGTTGAAGTGCTTGCATTGACCTGTGATCATATATATACTCAGTAATTAGTATTTCAAAATTATAAAAAAATTTAATATAAACAACATATATATTAATTAATTATACATACATAATCTCGAACCCATATATGGAACTATTCCTTTCTTTTCGATGAAATGTCATCTTTCGAGAGATATGGATACGTACAACAAATTTGATCTTCAAACTTGCTACAAAATTAAATATGAAAAAGTAATATATATTGGTTAATTACAATGAAATTGTAATGTAATAAATGAAATTATTTTCATAGTAACTTATTTATCTCTCTAGTGCAAGAAAATATTCACAATTCCGCAAAACATATGCATGTGTATATTTGTATTCTTTTTTTGGAGAGCTATATTTTTTTACTTTTAGCACTTGGACGACCCATGTGAGTAAATATATCCGGTAGTCGATCCGGATACACAGGGACATCACCTTCATCGAATCTAGTAGACCTGTATATATATTATACATGATTCAGCACGAAAATTTAATTACTTAACCTTACAAATAAAATAATTAATAAACACAATAATTTATCGTAACTAATAGTTTTTGGTGCGTATATGAGCAGAAAAGTAATGCTCTGAGAAGTAAGATATTTCATCATTGACATATGATTCAACAATCAACCTTGCATCATATCGTTTGTTCTTCGATTTACTTTTAAGTTTTTTTTTAAAATCTTTCAAATTGATACATCCACCTATATTGCACAGGTACACCCAATTCAGCTTCGTATGGCAGATGTATCGGTAGGTGCTCCATGACGTCAAAAAATGCAGGTGGAAAGATCTTCTCTAAATTGCACAAAATTATGACTATGTTTTCCTTCAGAATTCGGACATGGCTTTATTGCAATGATCTGGAGCATAAATCTCGGAAAAATCCTCCAATCCCTATATTTGAATATAGAAATTAGTACATGCAATTATTATTATTATACGTACCTAAAAAATAAAATATATTTAATAGTATATACCTGATAATGCTAGATGAACGTTTCGTGGTAAAAGTTCTGCAAATTAAAAGGAAGAAGCCTCTCCATAAAAACATGGCAGTCGTGGCTTTTCATGCCCAAGAACTTCATTCCATCCATATCCACACAATTTGCTAAATCTGCCGCATAGTCGTTCTGACATTTGACATCGTTTTTGATACATTCCAATAAGTGTTTTTTTGGCTTTTTGTGTCAATCTAAATATAGGGAATAGAGCATTACCCCGACCATCCACGTGCAACTCTTTTCGAAAGCAAAATTTTGCAATATCCAACCTTGACTTAACTGTATCTCTTTTAATTTATCATTGACATTCATAATAGTATTAATGATGTTATCGAAGAAATTCTTCTCTATATGCATCACATCAAGATTATGTCGTAGCTTAAGATCCATCCAGTACGGCAACTCCCAAAATATGTTTTCTTTGTACCAATTATGTCAGCTTCCATAACCTTCTTCTTTAGTTTCATGACCGTTTCCACCGCAGTCAGATGTTCTTAAAGGATTAACAATTTTTATTCGCTCGTATAAAACTTGTTTGCCTATTAATGATTCTGGAGGATAGTCATTGAAAGCATGGTTTCCCTTTAAAAAAATTGTTTTATTTTTCCATAACAGATGACCCTTAGGAAGAAACCTTCTGTGAAAATCAAACCAACACGTCTTTCTACCATTTGGTTATTGAAATGCTTTCGTACCATCCATACGAATTGGACAAGACAGTCTACTATGCGTTGTCCATCCTGACAACATTTCATATGCTGGAAAATCGCTTATCGTCCATAGTGACACGACTTTACATTGAAATTTTGATTCAACGACACATCATATGCCTAAACTCCCATAGACCACAATTCTTTCAGCTCATCAATCAAAGGTTGGAGGAATATATCCAGACTAGCGCGCAGATGATTTGGCCCCGAATTCATACTTGTTAGAAATAAGTATTCTTTTTTCATACACATATCAGGTGGCAAGTTATATGGAGTGATAATCACCAGCCACAATTAATGATTTCGGGACATCCAAAATGAATTGAACCCATCAATACATAAGCCAAGATAAACATTTTGAGATTCAATAGCAAATCTTGGATGTAGATATTGAAAATTTTTCTATTCTGCAATATCAGATGGATGACTCATTTCTCCATCTTCTGCTTCATGCTGTGCGTGCCACCTCATTGCCTCTACGGTTTTTTCACTTTGATACATTCTCTTAAGTCTACTACCTATAGGTAAATACCACATACGACTGAAAGGTATTCTCGTCCTGCCCCTCACTTGGCTTATATTGGAGGAAATCGCAAAACTTACATTTTTCCCATTTCTCATCTTTATTCCAAAAGATATACAATTGTGAACACATGTCAATTGTATAAAGCGAGGGCCCTAAACTTCGCATCAGTTTTTTGGTTTCATAATATTAACCCGTTGCTTAATTCTCCTCGGGCAAATATTCAGTAAACAGCTCCGTCAAAGAGTCCATACATTTTTCAGATAGATTAAAATCAGACTTAATGTTCATAAACCGAGCAGCTAAAGATAATTGTAAGTGCTCTTCATGATAACCATCATACAATGGATTTTTAGCCACTTCTAACATGTTGTAAAAAGTTTCTGTTTTTGAATTTGGTTTTTCTACATTATTAAATTTTTCCTCTTGCTGATTATAGTATTCATCAGTCGTAGTCTCATGAAATACATCTGTCACTGTTTCAACATATGTATTACCGGATGTACATACTGTTTCTTCACTAGTACCACATGTACCTCCCTGATTTCTTTGGACATCATCACCCCGACTACTCGTGCCTAGCTGCACATTCAGCTCTTCTCCATGTTTATGCCAGATATAATAATTTGGCATAAATCCTCGATTATATAGATGATTCTAAATTTTGCGTCCCGTAAGAAATTTATCATTTTTACAATTAATACAAGGACAGAAAAACTTACCTCCGCTACTTTGAGCTATTAGTTGACTACTTGAAAAATTCATGAACTTCTCCATGCCTTGTGCAAATTCCGCCGATATGTTGATTATCAATCCTTTTGTATATCCAATCTCTCGAATCATTGTAATTTCCATGTTTGAAGTTTTTTCCTTTTGTAGAAACAAATGAGAGAATGGGACATGGGGGCATACATATATACATATAAAAGATTTTTCCACTCCTTTGCCAGTACTTTGTGACCACAACAATGTGGTTGCTTATATGTCGTTATACCTACCACACACATGTTTTTCATGTTGTGGCTTTGCCACCACTTTGTGACAGATGAGCCACTCCCACCATGGTCGCAAATTGGTTGTATATTTTGTGACCAATATGCGACCCACAAGGGGTTCTGCCACATGTAGTCGCTAATCAGTCGAAAATTGGCAACTGATTTGCAACTGCATACTCTGGTCGTAAATTAGTCGCATATTAGTCACAAAATAGTTGCGTATTGTGACTGATTTGCGACTACTATTTTTAGTCTCAAAATTGCGACCAATCTGCGACTACTGTTTCGTAGTGGCAAATTGGTCGCAAAACCGTTGCAAATGTGATCGCAAAATGCAGTGGCATTTTGGCAGTTTTCTTGTAGTGTTCCCACCAACTTTCATCACTCATGTTGTCTTGGTCATAATTTGGTGGTTCTGGTTCAAGGTTTTCTCCTTCTGATTCTTCTTCAAAATCAGTATATAAATAGTCTTCATGCCATGATTCTTCTCCATATTCACACTCGTTGGTGCTTAGGCATTGATAATAGTCATTGTCTTGACTATAATCCGTTTGTGGTATGCTCATGGTGCCTTCTTCTTCATCATAGTGATCCAATCATTAAAGCATGACAGGAAAAAGGAATATAAGGTACAAATCAACAAAAAAAGAAACTACATTCTAGTTAATATGTGATATTAACACACAAGTAGTAACAAAAAAAACTCGATACAAGTAAATATTTTCAGATTTTTGTTTTTGTTTCATTTGGCAACTAACTTTGACACAAAATAAAACACAATATTTATTTTTTTGTTTTTTCTATTTTAATTATAATTAGGACGAAAGTAATAGGAAGATTATATATATCTTTTCTTTTTTTTTTAAACTTAACTAGCAACTAAATTGAAAAATAACAAATGAAATGATGTTTATATTTTTAGGTTTTTTTCTCTTAATTGAACGAAATTAAGTAAACATGAAATGTAATTTTTTGTTTTGGTTTTAGATTTAAATGGGAAGAAACAATAACAAAAAACAATGCAAATGAAGAATTAAGAACAAAGTTTATTTATTTGGTTTTTTCCGATAAGATATAATTAAGAAAATTCAAAAAAAGCATAAAAGATAAATGATAAAGCTTGGATGTACACAACCTGGGATAGGAGCTTTTAGCACTGATACCAAATGATGTAAGATTGAGTATCAATCTCCCAAGCGGTACGACCGTTACTCGCAAGGCCGAGAATCTCTCTTGGCTTAACCGGGCAAGGGATAAAAAAGGAGGGGGTTTTTGATCGAATCACACGATAAAAGGTAAACAAAGGAAGCTTGAATCTCTCAAACTAACCTGTCCATCGCTTCAATAGAAAGGAAGTGAATCACACACTTAGTTTCTAAAGAACAAGACAAGGCTTTGAAGAAAATACTTTGTATTCAAATTTTTATTTCAATGGTGGTCTATCTTTACAATGAGGTCATTCTGAGATTATATGTTGCTCATAGCAATGGTCCTAAACCTAAAAAAAAAGAGAAAAGGAAATCATACATTTAAAGTATATGGCCGTTGGCCATTAATGTCTTGTTTGGCAAATATGGAAAGTGTATATACTTGTATCTTGAAAGCTTAGGGGCTAATGTAAGGTGGCTAGGTACATACTGGTTGCTTTTGAAGGTCATTAACACGTGCCCAAGTTGCAATGAATAAAGATATTGCAATCTAAACACATTGAGTGCACTTCCGTCCAAATATGACAAATCTTGAAGAAAAGGGATCCGCCTGATCCTCTGGTGGCTGGAGCATGCTAGGTTGATTTTGGGCTTCCTTACGGCCTTAATAATCTCTCCTGCATGCCATGTTTTGGTTTGCAAGTGATTAAACCAGTTGGTCATTTCACTTGCCATAAACAACTCCAATCGGTTCATTTGAAGGCATGGATGGACCCGCCTGGTCCAAGGCGTGTTTGCGCTTCTAGAAGTGCTTAATGTAGTTCCTAGAAGTACCAACAAGTATCCTGGTGGCCAAAGAAATGTTTGGAGACTTTCATATAAGGAAAGTTCCAAATATGGTAAGTTTTGGCAACTACAACTTGATGTATGGTGCATGACTTGATCTGGCCTGGTTTGGGGTGAGTTCCATGTCGCCTCATGTCCTCTGTGAGTCAGGAGTATAGGCCAGGTTTGTTATTGGCTGGCTGATTCTTTGTTAGGCTTGAATTCATGAATCTACACCCATGTATCTTTTTGCGCGTATTTGGCCATATTTGTGTTCCTTGGGCCGGCCGGGCCGGAGAGTTGGCCAGGGGTTAGGCCAATGACCACATCACTCAAGCACCTCAAAGGCAACAAAAGCTGAACAAGAGACACGCAAGGTGGGTTGAATTCATTGAAACCTTCCCTTATGTGATCAAGTACAAGAAAGGTAAAGAGAATATAGAAGCCGATGCTTATTCTCGGAGGTATGTTCTCTTGAACTATTTAGAAGTTACGCTACTAGGGTTTGAACGAATCAAGGAATTATATGCTACTGATTCTGAATTTAAAGAGATTTATGGTGCTTGTGAGAAATTTGGTGCTGGAAAATACTTTAAGAGTGATGGGTTCTTATTCTATGAAACTCGCCTATGTGTACCTAACTCTTCTTTGCGAGATTTGTTTGTTAAGGAAGCTCATGCAGGTGGTCTTATGGGTCACTTTGGCATGGAAAAGACATTGAATGTACAACAGGAACATTTCTTTTGGCCACGTATGAGGAATGATGTCGAAAAAGCTTGCCAAAGATGTGTAACTTGTAAACAAGCCAAGTCCATGGTTCATAAGCACGGTTTGTATACTCCTCTACATATTCCCTTGCATCCTTGGCATGAAATTTCTATGGATGCTGTAGTTGAATTACCTAGAAATAAGACTGGAAAGGATTCGGTATTTTTTGTGGTTGATAGATTCTCTAAAATGGCTCATTTAATTCTTTGTCATAAAACTGATGATGCTACTAATGTTGCTGGATTATTCTTTAAAGAAAAATAGTTAGACTTTATGGCATGCCTAGGACCATAGTATATTAAGTTCCACAGTTACTTTTGGAAAACAATTGGTCAAAACTAGGGACCAAACTTTGTTTCTGTACAACTTGTCACCCACAATCGGATGGCCAAACCGAATTAGTTAATACAACTTTGTCTATCTTGTTGAGAGCCATAACAAAAAAGAATCTTAGGTCTTGGGAAGAATTTTTTCCTCATGTTGCATTTGCATATAATCATGCTAGGCATACTTCATCTAAGTATTCACCTTTTGAAATTGTTGATGGGTTCAATCCCCTCTCGCCTTTGGATCTAATGACTTTACCTTTGACTGAAAGGGCAAATCTGGATGGAAAAAAAGGCTGAATTTGTTAAACAGATCCATGAGAAGGCTCGGCTTAATATTGAAAACAAAACCAAGATATATGCTCAACAAGCCAATAAAGACCGAAAGGAGTAAGCCTTTGAAGAAGGAGACTTGGTGTGGATCCACTTGCGAAAGGATATATTTCTGAGTGAGAGGAAATCCAAGCTTATGCCTAAGGTTGATGGTCCATTCAAAGTCATCAAAAAGATAAATGACAATGCCTACCAGCTGGATATTCAAGATAAGTACCAAGTGAGTTCGAGTTTTAATGTTGATGATTTGGTTCCCTATTTTGCAGATGAAACAGATTTGAGGTCAAATCCTTCTCAACTGGGGGAGGATGATGTGAGAATGGCCAGCAAGGAACTTGAACTAAAGGATCAGCTCGAACCTGAGAAAGAAAAAGCCAATGAGGAACCTAAGGAACAGTTAGAACCCGAGGAAGCTGAAGATAAAGCCTTGCAAATCTCCAATGGTCCCATTACTCAGTCCAAGCAAGCCAAACTCAAGACAACACTACAACGTTTTCTCAACACCATTCAGGCCAGTTTAGTGTGTGCTAATCCAACCACCATGGTTATGATTCAAGCCACCTAAACCTCATCAAGAGAGGTATCTCGGATTGTACTCTTTTTCCCTCCTGTTAGTTTTGTCCCATTGGGTTTTCTAAGAGAGGTTTTTAATGATGCAAGCCCAAGATACTTTACCACAACCTCTTGATGAACCAAAGCCCATTCTACCCTATTATTCACGCAAATGAAGTGGAAGGATCAGTCAAGATGTTATTTACTTCTTAGTCTTCATTCTTAATTGTTTTTGTAATTTCCTAGTTTCTCATAAATGCCTTGGTGGTTTCCTAGGAGTCTTTGTCTATTCCTATACACCCCTTGGATCCTATAAGTACGCTCTTGTATCCCCTCTTCAGATCATCAAATATTTTAATATCAAAAACTTCTTCTTAATCTCGTTTGATCACCTCTTTGATTAAGGAATTTAGATCATCATCTTATTCCTCTCAAGAGCCGAAAGTCTAAGGGCTGTTCATATCCCTTGGAAGTTTCACTTTATTCCACCTCTTGCCCAACATGTCTGGTCTTCATCATTCGCATAGAGCAAGCTGATAGTCTAAGGATCTTCCACCATCATTTAGAAGTATCAATCATTCCACACAAGTTCTCGAGACCATCCATCTTCAAGCTCACGGATTCACCATCTTCTTCACTTTTCGCATCCACATTCGGTTTACTATCATTTGCATAACCTCTTGGAGACATTCAGAGACTTGATCCTAACCAGGATCGCATCACCATGTAACATCGCTCGGGCCATTTCCTGGAATGTTCTATTCTTTTGTTCCACAAGCTCATTCTATTGGGGTGTTCTTGGAGTAGAATATTGATGCCTTATCCCTTCATTTGACAAAATATTTCAAAAATCTTATAATAAAATTCTCTTTTATGATCATTTCGTATCTAAAAAATTCTACCCTTTTTGGTTTTTAATTGAAGTACCCAAATTTTGAAGCTTTCTGATATCTTTGACTTCTCACGTAGAAACTTAACCCACGTGTATCTGAAATAATCATCAACAAGCATAGACACATACCTGCGTCCAGCAATATTTTCTGTTTGCAAGGGTTCTATTAAATCCATGTGAACTAGCTCAAAAAATCTTTTTAGTATGGATTTCACCCACTGGTTTATGCTGAATTTTTATCTGCTTACCCTTATTGCAAGCTTCACACACGGTAGTTGTAATTTTTTCTAGTGTTGGAACTCCTAAAACTACTTCAGCTCTTACTATCTTGCTTAGATCATGCATGTTCATGTGACCGAGTTTGTAATGCCACAAGTCAAGTTGTGATTCTCTTGCATACATACATTGGTTCAATGCACTCCACATATGGTAATTATTAACTGACCTGATTACCAAGAACACTTTGTTTCCAGACTTATCAAAAACATGACAATATGTTCGAGTAAAAACGATTTTCATTTTATCATCACAAAGCGGGCTTATACTATTCTGTTTGGCTTTTAATCCTTCAACGTAGTAAACATTCACTAGCTGAGGTTGATTCAGCTCCTCAATATTGCCAACTCTTCGAATTTTTCCTTGACCACCATCGCCAAATGTTACTCTGCCTCCTTTTACTAAGGAATATGCCTTTAAAGCACTTTGATTTCCTATCATTTGGCATGAACAAACATTATCAAAATACTACGGATCATAGCATAATCCCTCAGAAGAAGTGTAAGCAACCATGCAGCTATTTGAGCTGCATTTGACACACTATCAACCTGATGGTTAACAGACCATTCTCTTGAGTAATCTTTGACAATCCATATCTTCCCATACTTGCGAGGTTCTAGATAGGTTTGCGATTTGCTCCAGGGTTGTCTGATTTTGGCACAAAATTCTCGATAAAAATCTTATTATGACATATCATAACGTTTTCCGATCGATGGCTGTTTTATATGAAAAGATAAAGTTATGATTTTGGCACAAAATTTTGTGATATAATTGGATGATATAATATGGTAAGTTATAATTGGATGAATTTGAGTACCAAGAATCTACAGCTTATGCAGTGTATTTTTGCGATCAGTCTTGGTGCAAACAAAAATATGATGATCAAAAGTATTCCGATCGATCTGAAATTCTGTTAGTATATCCATGACAGATATATCTAATTGTGTGTAAAGTATCATTTCGTTTGCCTTAACCGTTTGGGAGATATTATTGGTTTACAAAGCTTTATCTCTGCATAATGCTTATCCGACCAGTATTTAGGGTTATGTCATTTGGTTGGGAAATATTAGTCCGTTTGGCCTGAAATTTTTCAGGGATAGTCAAGACACATAAAATTAACTCTCAGCTAAAGAGAACTGTTTTGAGAATGAGGAGCATATGAAATATGATGTCAAAGTGAAGATAACAAAGCTGTCCAAAATGAAAGATTGACATTCTTCGTCAACATGTGGAAAATGTGAGGAACGAGTTTTGTTCTTTTTGATATACACGTATATCTCTGTTTAACAGTTTATATTAAGTAGAGCACACCTATATATTACGTACTTCACAAGTAACATATATTTGGTTGTTGATTGTATATAATACTTACACATACGTAGATAAATATATACTTATATATAATAAAAACTAGTATAACATTGAGAATAAAAAATGAATGTGTGTTTTTTGGTGATATGTTATCGTGTAATGCATGTTATTGAATTCTGATAATTGACAATGTATTAGATGTATAAAGGTAGATGCACTTAGAGTCATGATAACCGCGTTAGATCCTACAGGAAATAAGATTCACATGGTTGTGGTTAGATGGTTGTGTCTGACCATGCATGTGAGCACTATAAGACTCCCATAGGTTGGTTGGATGATTGTATCGAGCCATGCATGGGAGCACCTACCTGTAGTTTTGTGATGGTCTATGGATGCTACGGGCTCCATAGGTCAAGATGGCTAATGAGCCAAGAATTTTCCAATGTGATAGTCGCATTGTTGTGTCTAACCACACATGGATAGCCAAGAAAAAGTGTTTAGGCACGAAGGATCCATATGACATACTAGAATAGTGTGTGAAGGCGCGTGGTGATCCATTCCATTATGAACGGATTAGTTTGTGGGACAGAGTTTCACTTGTGTGTGTGTATATCTTAGACACGTGGTTTTTTGCTTGCCTTAGTTTTAAACTTCATGTTTTTCGTAGATATATTTGTATATTGTGAATTCGTAAGTCCTAAGTCTTATCCTCACTAAGTAATCTTCGATTACTAATCCCCTTATTTCTTTTCATATGAACCTGAGGAGTAGCTGAATAGAGTAAAACTCGAGTGGTGTTGTTTTTAATGTTTTCAAGAATCTTGGTTTTGTTACTTTTCTTTTAATTTTTTGGTTTAAGATTGGTGTTTTTGTTGATAATTTTGAGACGGTTTATGTTGTATAAAATGACGAGTTATAAAAATATGGTGTTTTTTAAAGTTAGGTTAGTAGCATGCTGTAAGAGACGGGTGTTACAGAGTGGTATCAGAGCCTAGGTTTACCAAACCGGTTCTGTCCCAGGAGGCAGTCCTCATGCAAAATATTTTCAAACTTGGTTTTTCAGATTTCAAAGAGTTTTTTAAACTAGAAACACCACTCAGCTACACTTACTTCTGTATTTTATTGCGTGCAAGACTTTTAGTTTTAGAAGGAAGCATCATCACCGCATTTGTCTTAAGAAAAGACATGCAAAGGAAGCTCGTGTAGTGAGAGCCGGAGTTTTAAATATTTAACAATAAATCAGAAAATTTCAGTTGCTTCAACAAGGACTGTGGTTGGGTTGCAGCAGAAGCCAAGCATAAGACGGTGTAGATTCCGCAAGGCTTGCTCTAAGTACTGAGCGAACGCCCGCACACATGACCTTATTGGAGAAAGAGTAAGGGTACCATGGAAGGCAAATGAAACACATGAATGAGGACCTATTAGTAAGAAACAATGTGGCAAATGACTGATGAGATCATTCAACAAAAATGGAACATTTTTATTGAGTGTGTGTGCCAAAAAGAAAGATCTGAGGACAAGATCTTGTATAAAGCACACTAGTCACATTTTTCCTTACATCCTAAGACTATATAAATGGCGAGATAAAAAGGAAACAATATGGAAGGACACCACACATGGGTCATAAGACATACTTATACAGGAACCAAGTATACACAGTACGTGTCAAGCATCTTGAGGATGAGATTATGGCATTAACACAAGTGTTTTTTAATACATGTTGAAAACGATGAACTTCTATCGAGATCTAAAGTGCTAGTACCAATGGAATGGTATAAATCGGGAGTTGAAAGTGCGTTTGGAGGATATTACTGAATTGTGGAAATGGTGTATGAAGTGACTTATAAATTGGAGTGCCTAAGTAGTTAAAGGCATGTATGTGTGTTGATATCGTGTAATGTGGTTGGAAAATATGAAGGAGTCATTTACCATCGACCAAAAGACTCGTATATGAATTTGATTACTCGTGGACAATGGACGTTCTTTTGAAAAAGAGGATTGTTGGAAGTACACTTCTTGACAAGGATAATAAAACATCACCATTTGGATATATAGCAGAAGGGAAAAGCATCGAAGTCTAAAAATATTCGCACTAAGGACGGTGAGGAAGAGTTTATAAGGACAGTTAACAGAGAGAATATTAAGGATAGTGAACAACGAAATGACTACGGACTGCGAGCAAGAAAATTCACAAGGACAATAAAAAAACTAAGATCTTACTAATAATAGTACAAAGACATCACAAAATTAGTGAGAAGACTTTATTTATATTTGGAACTTATAATTATAAAAGAGTTTTCTTGGGCTTGTGAAGAAGTACCACCTTTAGGAAAAAAGAACGGAAACGTAATTTCCAAAAAGAATCTAGATCCTAAGCGGAGTGTTAGGGAAACAGGAAGACAAATTGACAAGTTGGAAAACTTTCATGAAAATCATGTTGCAATTAGAGTGAATACAACAGAAGGGGATCATAACCCATAGGTTTGGTTAAGCCATAAGGTCATGGCTATTATCTTTCTTCAGCATGGTGTAAGGTGGAAATGTATACTTCTGCGATAGATATCGTCACGCTGACACGACTACATAGGAAATATTTAAAGGTCCAACTAGATTTGGAAAGTTCCAATTAAAGCTTGAGAATTACTCGAAGAGCGGGGGTCTTATATATATATATATATATATAAGATGAGGAAGTCATAAAGGATTTGGCTATTGTCTCCTCAATATATTGCTAGAAAAGGATGTCTACTAGTATGAAAATTATTTTATCTTTCATGACATGTAATACATTGGAAAAAGGACACGAAGTGGAGCATTATGCTTTATAATAACTAGAAGAATAAATGGTCATCTAAGCCCTAGGAGTGAAGAACTATGACACTGGATGTTTTATGAGTTCATGTGGACATTATCAACTCTATTGTACTCAAGGTCAGAGATGGTATTCTATTCGATCATATGTTATAAGTGGGATCCGGAGTGAACCCTTTAAAAGAGACGGTAGTCAGAATAAATTCAATACGAGTACAAAATAAATCCAAAGAGGACATTGGGTGCCAAGCTATTCTTATGGAGTGCTTGAATTCATGGTTCAGAAGATCATGTTAGAAAACCATACATGATGCAAAAGAAGATGACACTACAAGGGTATGTTGGACGGACGCATGAATGGAACCACCAAGAGAATTCTGTAAAGTATAGTAAAAAGACAAGTGAGGGAGAAGCATTTCCAGGAATTCTAGGAAGAATTCATTTCAACTGGGGAGAATTGTAACATTTTGAATTTTGTGTCTTTTTAAAAACCTAATTTACAAAAGAAGCAACGTCTCGGAAGATTCGGTATTCGGGTAAGAAAAAGCCCACGCGGAGAAATAAGAACTATTTACATGGATCACAGAATAATTTTGGCTTATTTTCGTGGTTCAAGAGCAAAGAGAAGTGAAATCCAATGTTAAAGCCCAAGTTGTTCATTAAGGGTATAATGATCTTTCTGCAAATAAACCTAGGGTTTCCTTTCTCCACTATATAAAGGAGAACCACGAAATAGAAAAAGGCAGAAAATTCTGAGTGGCGAAACCTGGCCGGATTGTTGCCAGAGCAGCCGTCGATCAGCCACATCGAAAGAGAAGCCATTGTAGCTAGCTAAAAGGATGTAGGAAGGACATTAAACCAGTTTTGGGAGAATGGAGAAACGGATATGTAAAACTAATGTAAACGAACTGATAATTGGTAGAAATATTCTTGACTCTCTCATTTATCTAATGCCACAGTCGGTTTGTTATTCGAAGTTGTATTCTGAAAGTTCTGATTATTTTTCGGCGAATGTTGTATGCAGTTGGAATTTGCGACTAGTATTGGTGCAAACAGAAAAGAATCATCAAAATTATTCTGATCGATCTAAAATTTGGTGAGTATCTGCATGACAATTATATCTAATTTTTTGTAAAATATCATTTCGGTTTCCTTAGCTATTTGGGAGATACTATTGGTCTACCGAGCCTGAAGGTTATCTGACCAATATGAAGGGTTATGTCTTTTGGTTGAAAAAACTTAGTCCGTTCGATCTGAAATTTTGCAAGGACAGTTAAGACACATAAAATTACTCTCGGTTGAATGAGAACTGTTTTGAGAATGAGGAGCATAGGAAATCATGATATTAAAGTGAAGGTAGCAAAGCTGTCCAAAATGAAAGGATGACATTCTTCGTCAACATGTGGCAAAGGTGAAGAAAGAGTTCGTGTTTTCTCATATTCACGTATATCTCTATTTAACAGTTAGTTTATTATTAACTTGTGCATACTTGTATGTACGTACTTCATAAATAATATATATTTGGTCGTTGATTTAATATATACTTACACGTACTTATAAAAATGTACACTTATATATAATAAGAACTAGTATAAAATTGAGAATAAAAATGAATGTGTGTTGTTTGGTGATAGGTTGTCGTGTAATGCATGTTATTGAATGTTGACAATTGATAGTGTATTAGATGTAGAAAGGTAGATGCATTTAGAGTCAGGATGCGTTAGGTCCTACAAGAAATAAGACTCATATGGGTGTGGTCAGATGGTTGTGCTTGGCCATGCATGTGAGCACTATAAGACTCCCATGGGTGTGGTTGGATGGTTGTGTCTAATACAAATCAGACTATGCATTGGAACATCTATCTGTAGTTTTGTGGTGGTATTTGGATGCATACAGGCTCCATAGGTCAAGATGGCTGACGAGCCAAGAATTTTGCAGTGTGATAGTCGAATGGTTGTACCTAGCCACACATGGATAGCCATGAAGAAATGTTTAGGCATGAGGGATCCATATGACATACTGGATTGGCGTATGAAGGCACATGGTGATCCCGTTATGAACGGATTAGTTTATGGGACAGAGTTCCACTTGTGTGTGTCTTAGACACGTGATTGTCTGCTTGTATTAGTTTTATATTTCTTGTCTTTCGTAGATGTATTTGTGTATTGTGAATTCGTAATTTCTAAGGCTTACCTTCATTGAGTAATTGCTCATCTCCTCATTTTTTTTCAGATGAACATGAGGAGTAGCTGATTGGAATCGAACTCTAGTGATGTTGTTTTTAATGTTTTCAAGAAGATTGGTTTTGTTACTTTTCTTTTATTTTTTTGGTTTAACATTAGTTTATAGAATTTTAAAACGGTTTATGTTGAATAAAAAACGAATTATAAAAAAATATGGTGTTTTTTAAAGTTAGGATAGTAGCATGCCATACTCAAGAAGTAAGAG
This sequence comes from Pugionium dolabratum, assembly GCA_018901945.1. Taxonomy (NCBI): domain Eukaryota; kingdom Viridiplantae; phylum Streptophyta; class Magnoliopsida; order Brassicales; family Brassicaceae; genus Pugionium; species Pugionium dolabratum. The sequence goes on from JAEVFF010000035.1 coordinate 644,823, forward strand.
ACGGTGTTACAATAGTGATCATTATGACTCACAAATTGTTTTTTTTTCCTTTTTTTTTACTTATGTGTTTATTATTGAAAAGTGTTTTAAATAAAAACATTAGGAGAAATTATAAGAAATAATTTAAAATTTGAGTCTAATACAAATCAGATTTTTTTAAAAATTATTTGGCAAACTTTATTTGTGTGTAGAAAAATTATAAAACCATTTTTTATAACATATAAATATTTTGAAATAGTCAATTACATTTCAACATTTATGTGGTTTGCCATTTTAATAAAAAAATTTCGTTTTATAAAATAAAATACAAAGTAGACTAAAAAGTAAACTACAAAGTAAACTACCACAAATACCTGAAAATTTAACATTATACATATAAATTTAATATCAAATTAATTAAAACAACAATTTGAATGAGTATTTAAAGCGGGTTGCTTGATAACCATAAAATGAACAAATTTAATTTGTCCCACATTAGAAGTTAGAGGTGAAATCTATCTTGTATATCAAGTGCAGAATAAATAACAAAACTCAAAACTTTGGATACACTTTGGTATATTAGTGGAAAGAGATAACCGAACTCGAGTTTTGAGTTTTTGGAATTTAGCAAATGAACCAATGATCGCTATAATTTTTATTGTGATTTGGTTCAAACTTCATTTGTTATTTGTTGACTAAGTCAAATTTAACATCTCTTTTATTGAGTTAAGTTACAACTTACAACCAAATTAATTTGGTTTATTATTTTGTAACTTTAAAATCATAATGATTTTTAGTGGAGAATCAATTCTCATTAAAAATGGAGTAACCTCTTTATAAGCTCATATGGTGAATCATTAAGAAAATGATGAGAAATGAGGATGAAAAAGGAAAGATGAAAAGATGAAAAAAAGGAAAAAAAACTTTTGGGTTTCTCATTATAAGAGTGTAAAAAATACACATAAAACTCTCTTACATGTTGAGTCTCAGTGCAACATAAAAAAACATTCGTTGGATTCTGTTTTTGGGTTGTGCAAGACAGAATAGTTGTAGTGGTATCATAGGATTTGGAACGCCATGCAACTGTCACACTACATGGTGTTTTTAGAATTAAAAAAAGAATGTCTGGCTTATACAAATCTAGTCTTTCTAAAATTATTGTATTGGTATTTTACATTTTATTATATGTAATTTTTCACAATTATTCAGTTACCCACATTGTATAAATCACATTTTTACACTCATGTCTAATAGTTTTTTATTGTTATGTGTTTTAAATTTCACTAATATAGATCAGTATAGAGAATCCATGTTATTATTTGAGTTTATATTTAAAGTTAAGGGTTAGATATCAAAAAACACTACAAGAAAACACAATGTTTTCCATGGACTTTCTTAAAACAATTTCAGTGGATATAGATTTCGCAGCGTTCACTCGTGGAAATTTAAAATGCTTAAAAAGTCGTTGTAAAGCCGTTGTAAAGCCGTTGTAAAGCCGTTGTAAAGCCGTTGTAAAGCCGTTGTAAAGCCGTTGTAAAGCCGTTGTAAAGCCGTGAAAAATTACAGAAAAAATTGCAGAAAAAATTCCTACCAAATTTGGATCAAGGAAAAATCTGTGAAACAGTGGTAATTTGGTGGAAAAATCTGTGAAACAGTGGTAATTTGGTGGAAAAATCTGTGAAACAGTGGTAATTTGGTGGAAAAATCTGTGAAACAGTGGTAATTTGGTGGAAAAATCTGTGAAACAGTGGTAATTTGGTGGAAAAATCTGTAAAACAGTGGTGATTTGATGGAAAAATACTACAGTTATGACAATTACACGTAGGATCTGGGACTGAAACTACGTGGGGATTAAGTAGAAATCCTTGAAAAATTACTGATGGATTTCTTGTGGAGTTACTTCTGTCAGAAAATAGTGGGAAATCATTGGAAGAAAATGCCGTTTATGACCGTTGTCGATATCTGTCATTGACTGTCAGTAAAGCACAACACATTTTCTATATAAATCCCTACTGCTTCTCACAATTTCAAATTCCAAAAACAAAAAGAAATATTCTTACAGGTGGTTTTTGAACTTTTGAGTGGTTTCCATTTCGTAATTTTGCAAATTTTATTTTATATACTTTCTTTGTAAACTTTTAGATTTCTTGCAAACTTCCGTTGGAGATGGGCTACGTCTTTCAATAAATCCAAACTCGGTACAGTGCAGGTTCGATCCATTACGTTGAAGACCCAATACCAAAGACGTGGGTGCGCTTTTATCGAGGAGCCGCCGGGCATTTCAGAGACCCGTCCGATCTCACCAACTATCGAGTACACCGGCGAACTTTCCTAGTATCAGTATTAAATGGCATTTATAAGCATTTATGACAAGTAATGATTACTATGTTGAAGTTTAGGCGAGTTGCTAGTATAAAACAAGTAATAGCTCGGATTGGTGATAAAAACATAAACATTTGTAACCGATCTCAATAATACAGCATTCAAGATCTTTCATTCTATCTTGTTCTTTACTACTCTCTGTTCAATCTTAGCAACCGCAAAAGTTGATCTTCAGCATTCTTATCCGAGAATTTGAGATCCAACAATTGGCGCCGTCTGTGGGGACGATACAAGAAACAGTCACGTACTCCGCTGCAATATGGAAGAAACACCTCCCCTTCAACCCCTGGAGCAAGGCCAAACCTCGCGGTCCGAGCCATCACCACCCACCAGAGAGCTCGGAAGCATCGAGTTGCTCCTCCGATCCATCATCACCCGCCTTGATCGCCAAGACGCAGTAGTAGTCGGAACCACCCGACGTCTCGAAGAAATCTCCTCTGCGCAAGCAGTCCACCAAGCTCGGTTGGGAGAAATCCAGTCCCTGCGCCGAAATCTCTTCGGAGGAGACAGTGCGTCAGCTCTACCTCACCCGACCTTGTGAGCCGATCGGGAGCTCATAGATGCCCCTCGCGGGGCCTATGCTAACAACCAGGACCACGAGGACGTTTGTCAGCAGCAAGAAGACATCGGATCCAGGATCCATCGGGCCGTGAGTTTGACCCCGGAGATCGAGTGCATCCTGGAAGAGACGTAGAGAACCCCTTTCACCGCCCGGATCATGTCCCGGCCATTGCGGAACAACTTTAAAATCCATTGCCCGCCGTACGGGGGAAATTCAGATCCAAGGGAATTCATGACCGCTCACTATCGCAATGGGCCGAGCTCATTTCCCCCCGGACGAGAAGGGACGCCGGTTACTGCCAGTTGTTCTTCGAAACTTGGAACGCGCCGCACTGAGCTGGTTTTCCAAGCTAGAAGCCAACTCGATAGACAGCTTCCATCAGTTATCAACGGCTTTCTTCAAGCACTACTCCATGTTCTTCAAAAAAGGAGCATCAAACACCGACCTCTAGAACCTGACTCAAGGGCCGAAGGAACCACTGCGAGACTACATCACCAAGTTGAAATTGGTGGTCTCCAAGATCACGGTAAGCGACGATGCTACAATCGCCGCCCTCCACAACAGATTATGATTCGACTCCTGATTCTGAGATGACCTGATGTTGACACGCGCAACGACTTTGAGGACGCACTGCATCGGGCCAACGGTTTCATCAAGGTCGAAGAGGAGCGAGCAGCGCTGGCAAAGAAACACGCCGCACCGAAAGCTCCCTCGAGCAGAGATCGCTCGAAGGAAGACGTGCTCAAACCACGATAGCATTACGAAAGAGGGAATCAGCGAGAAGACGAACACCGGGTCGGCGCGTACGTCATCGCTCCTCACGAAGAAAGACTCCCGTGGAACAAGTATGTGCGTCCGACCCATAAAACCAACGATGCCATGTCGGGCAACCGGAGCCGCGCTCCCGACCCAAAGATGTACTGCGAGTTCCACAAGCGCTCTGGACACTCGACGACAGAGTGTCGCGGGCTGCTGGAGTTCCTTCTAAACAGAGAGTTGACCCCGAGGGATTCGCAAAGGCCCGTACTACCAAAGCGACCAGTCGAGGACCAACCCGATGATCTGCCTCCCGCTCCGAGATGCCGCATTAACATGATCATGGGTGGCCTCCTAACTTGCAACGATTCGGTCCGTTCAATCCAGGATCATAAGTGCCGTGCTACGACTTCGCTCAAATGGCCCGCTCCGCTTGAGAAGGGACCCATCATCTCATTCACAGAAGACGATGCTCTCGGTATCGACCAGCCGCACAACGACCCCCTAGTCATTGAACTCCAAGGCGATGACTGCAAGATCTCTAGAATGCTCGTCGACACGGGAGCTCGGTGGACCTGATCTTCAAGGAAACCTTGCGAAAGATGGACATCAAAGACTAAGAGATCAGGCCGGCGACGAGGCCACTAACACGATTTTTAGGGGAATCGATGATTACCACCGAGACGATCAAACTGCCGGTCTATCTGGGCGGAGCCACCCGGATTGTCAAGTTCGTCGTCATCGACAAGCTGGCCATTAAAAATGTCATTCTGGGAACTCCGTGGCTCCACGCGATGAAAACCGTCGTATCAACATATCACCAATGCCTCAAGTTTCTTAACGCGGGTGGAGTTCGAATGGTTCGAGGCAAACAAAGCATCTCCCGAGTCTGCTTCATCACAGAGCACAAGCTGCGCCTTTAACCTCAATCTTGATTCATAGGCGCAGAATTCGGTTTGGTTTGGACCGCTGCCCGAACCCCAAACGAGATCGTTGAGCAAGTATGCCTTGACGACGCCAACCCAACCAAATGTGTGGGGCTCGGGACCGAACTACCAGACCAAACTAGGGCAACTCTCATCGACTTTCTCAAGCAAAACATCTCCACCTTTGCTTGGTCCATGAGCGACATGAGGGGAATCGACATGAGCATCACGACTCACGAGTTTAACGTCGACCCTACCTTTCGCCCCATCAAACAAAAACGCTGGAATCTCGGTCCTGAGCGAGCCTAGGCAGTTAATGACGAGGTGGACAAATTCCTTGCAGCCTAGGCAGTTAATGACGAGGTGGCTCGCGAACCGATTAGTCGTCAAAAAGGATAACGTCAAATGGAGAGTATGCTCGACTTCACCGACCTCAATAAAACATGTCCAAAAGAAAGCTTTCCATTGCCACACATCAACCGCCTGGTCGAGGCAACGGCAGGGAACGAGTTCCTCTCATTCATGGATGCCTTCTCAGGGTACAACCAAATCTTCATGCACCCCGATGATAGGGAAAAGATGGCTTTCATCAAGGATCGAGGGACGTACTATTATAAGGTCATGCCCTTCAGACTGAAAAATGTCGGGGCGACCTATCAATGTCTAGTCAACAAGATGTTCGCTGACCAGCTTGGAAAAACGATGGAGGTGTACATCGATGATATGTTGGTCAAGTCCCTTATGGGCGGAGACCACGTTGATCATCTGAGATCCTGTTTTCACATCTTGAACCAGTACGGAATGAAGCTCAATCCAGCTAAGTGTTCGTTCACGGTTACCGCTGGCGAATTCTTGGGATACATGGTCACCCAGCGTGGCATTGAGGCCAAACCCAAGCAGATCTACGCCATTACCAAGCTCCCATCTCCCAAAACCACGAGGGAAGTCCAAAGGCTGACAGGTCGGATAGCCACCCTCAACCGCTTCATATTGCTATCAACCGATGCCTCCCATTCTATCGCTTACAGCACGGGAACAAGAAGTTCGAGTGGAAGAAGGAGTGTGAGCATGCATTCTGCGAGCTCAAAGACTACCTGACCACACTACCGATCCTCACAAAGCCCGAGGAAGGAGAACCCTTGTATCTATATATCTTGATCTCAAGTTTGGCCGTTAGTGGAGTCCTGTTGCGAGAAGACCGCAATGACCAGCAGCCGATCTTTTACATCAGCAAGTCGCTGGACGGAGCGGAAGCCAGGTACTCGACCCTGGAGAAGTTAGCCTTTGCCCTTGTCACCTCGGCGAGCAAGCTCAAACCCTACTTCCAATCTCACACCATCGTGGTGCAAACAAATCAGCCGCTGCGGACGATCTTGCACAGCCCGACGCAGTTAGGACGAATAGCAAAGTGGGCCATCGAACTCAGCAAGTATGACGTGGACTTCAAAAATCGAACCAGCGCGAAATCTCAAGTCTTAGCTAATTTTTTGGTTGAGCTCGCACCCGAAATCGAACCGGCGACCCCCAGCACTAACCAGCGGGAGCTCTACGTCGACATGTCGTCCTTACACCGCGGCTTGGGGATCGGGATTTTGCTGAAGTCACCGACAGGAGAAGTGTTGGAGGAGTCCTTTTGCTTAGGGTTCTCGGCATCAAACAACGAAGCCAAGTACGAGGCCCTTCTCGCCGAGATGTGATTGGGTGCGGGCATCGGTGCAAAGGTGATACACGCACATTGCGACTCTCAGCTCGTTGCAAACCAGTTCGCCTGAGAATACAAGATAAAGAATGAATGAATGGATGTCTACCTCAAACTCGTCCAGACTTTGGTAGCATAGTTTGATTCTTTTTAGCTAACAAAGATTCCCAGAGAAGAGAACTCCACGGCAGACTCCCTGGCCGCTCTCGCATCCTGCTCCAATCGGCTCTTAGACGGACCATTCCCATAGAAGTGATAGAAAAACTGAGCATCATGACTCCTAAAAGCGCCGACCAGACAAGCATGGTCCATGTCATCGACAAAGTAAGTGAGGCCGTCGCTCCCATGGACGTCGACCCCGACAAACCGGCGCGTAGCTGGCAAACTCCGATCAAACTGTACATCGCTGACGGAGAAGTCCCAAAGGAAAAATGCGCTATATAGATCCTCAAGGTTTGGTGCGCGCCGTACTCCTTGGTCGACGACAACCTTTCGACGAAGTATGTCGGGAGTCCTCTTGCGTTGCGTTGATGAGCCCGAGGCATGCCAAGTCATGACTGAAACGTACGAGGGCACCGGCGGCAACACTCCAGTGGACGAGCTGTGGCCATAAAAATTAGAAGGCTCGGCTTCTATTGGCCCACTATGTCCACCGACTGCGAAAAATTCTCCGTGACATACGAGAAGTGCCAATGTCACGGTCCTTCGATCAACGCTCCTACCGAGCTCTTAGCGACCACGACGCCGCCCTACCCCTTTATGCGTTGGGCGATATACATCGTAGGACCGCTGCCGGCCTCCTGACAAAGACGCTTCCTCTTGGTAATGACGAAATATTTCACCAAATTGGTCGAGGCCGAATCCTACGCCGCGATCAAAGATAAGGATGTATAGAAATTCGTGTGCAAGAATATCATCTGCCGACATGAGCTGCCATATGAGATCATCACCGATAATGTGTCCCAGTTCATCTCCCAACATTTTGAAGGATTTTGCAATCGCTGGAATATCCGTATCAGCAGGTTGACACCGCGATACCTGCAAGGCAACGGACAAGCTGAAGCGACAAACAAAACTGTACTCTCAGGGCTCAAAAAATGGTTGGATGACAAGAAAGAACTCTGGGCAGATGACCTCAATGGCATCTATTGATCTTACAGAACCACCCCGCACCACACATCGAGCTATACCCCATTCTCCCTTTCCCATGGAGTTGAAGCTCTAGCCCTAGCCGAAGCAGCAATAACAACCCTCAGACGAGTCAAACTGATGAGGACATCAGGTCGTATGACCAGCCAGGAGACCAGACTGGCCGACCAGAAAGCTTGCCCAAGACAGCCAGGCCATTTGGCACGTCTACCGGCCCAAGCGGTACCGTCGGACCCTCGACCAATAGGACCGGACCGATCAGCATTGCCGGCGGAGAGGCCCAAGCTTCCAGCACAATTGGTGGCGACGTGGATGACACCGCCGGCCCCCTTGGTGACGCCGCCGACTCCGGGATCAACTTGGCCAGTCCTGAAGGCATTCCGGCCAGTACCTCGCACAGTCCAGCCGGTACAGCCGATCCAGCCGAGTGCACGAGCATTTCAACTTCTACACAAGGAAACTCGGACCAGATAAGCTACCAGCTTCAGGACATGCATCTAGAGGAAGTCTCCACACCAGTAGTGCCACCAGGAGCAATGACAAGGAGCAGATCAAGAGCACTCTTCCACAAGTTCAGCTTATGGGTCGACAAGCTCCTAGAGGAAGATCGACTAAGGACAATGGGCCAGAAGTGCAAAGAAGAGTCCAAAGGCTTCTCAACAATGCAAGGGACTTCAGAGACTTGGGCTTTAGTGGCAAGAGAGGTCAGGGCCCAAAGATTCCTAACCCTACTCCAAGTCGAAGACTAGGAGCAAGGCGCGTGCATGCCACAAGGACGGCCACCTTCCATTTCTTGGCCGTGAGGTAAGTAAGGTAAGTTTTCAATAAGAATATTTGCCTCTTTCTGTTTTGCAGGGTAGGATCTAGAATATTTACATTTCTTGAGTCAAAGACATTTTAGGAATAGGTCCTTTTTCGGTTATGCACTTTTGTACATTTTCCATTTGTGCACTTTTGTAATCTTTCCTTTTCTTTCTTTGAGTCGACCCTAGAAGGTCAAGCTGTCGAGCATATTAATAAGGCTCCTTCCAGCATTGTAGTTCGACAACCTTTTTGATATTAATAAAGTGCGAATTTTCTCTTTACAAGTTTTTCTCTCAAGAAGCTTGTGCGCTTAGAACCTAGTTGAGACCAGCCCTCCTAGCTCTAAGTTTGTGATTTATCACGAGGTTCATCACCCCTCGTGTGGTTCACTTCACCATTCCATCGAATACCAACCCAAAACCCTCTATCCAAGAAGTCTAAGGTCGAATTTCTCACCTAACCTTCTCCAAACAGCCCACGCGCATATAAGCCTTGAATCGAAGCTTGTATCAGAGCAGATCAAGGGCGCTCTTCCACAAGTTCAGTTTGTGGGTCGACAAGCGCCAATAGGATGATCGACAAAGAGCATTGGGCCAAGAGTACAAGGAGGAGTCCAAAGGCTTCTCAACACTACAAAGGACTCCAGAGACTTGTGCTTAAGGGGCAAGAGAAGTCAGGGCCCAAAGATTCATAACCCTATTCCAAGTCGAAGAGTAGGAGCTAGGCGCGTGCATGCCACAAGGTTGGCCACCTTCCATTTCTTGGCCGATAGGTAAGAATGGTAAGTTTTCAAATTATATACTTGCCTTTTCTGTTTTGCAGGGTAGGATTTAGAATGTTTACATTTTGAGTCAAAGACAATTTTGGTAGAAGTCCTTTTCGGTTATTGCCTTTTTGTAATTTTTCCCTTTTGTGCACTTTTGTAAGTTTTCCATTTTTTTTAGTCGACCCTAGAAGGTCAAGCTGCCGAGCATATTAATAAGTCTCCTTCAGCATTGTAGTTCGACAACCTTTTTCATATATTAATAAAGATTGAATTTTCTTCCTACAAGTTTTCTCTCAAGAGACTTGTGCGCTTAGAACCCTAGTCGAGACCAGCCCTCCTAGCTTCTAAGTTTGTGATTTATCACGAGGTTCATCACCCCTCGTGTGGTTCACTTCACCCTTCCATCCATTACCAAACAGAAAATCCCCATCCAAAAGCCTAAGGTCGAGTTTCTCACCTAATCTTCTCCAAACAGCCCACGTGCGTACAACCTTGATTCGAGGCTTGTATCAAATGCCCACAATAAGCTAGCTCAATTTTCTATATTGTGAAAAAATTTAAGAACAAAATATCTACGACAAAGCCTCCAAGTAATCCGATCTATCCCGAACTAAGTGATGCCATGCATTATGCTTCATTTGTAAACTTTTGCTCAGTGAGCTGCAGTGATCAGTTTAGAGTGATCAATTTAACTAGCCAATAAACTTGACATGTCCGCACTAAATCGTTCGTAACTTTTGATTTCGAGTTCAGAATGAAATAAATCCACTGCTCACGTTAACCTATCTCAATTTTCTATATTGTGATAAAATTTAAGACCGTGATGCCATGCATTATGCTTCATTTATAAGCTTTTACTGAAGGAGCACTAATGATCACTTTAGAATGATCAGTTTAGTATGGTCACTTTAACTGGCTGATCAACTTGACATGCCCGCATTAAATCATCCTAAAATTTTGATTTAGAGTTCAGAATGACACGAATCCAACGCCCATGTTAAGCTAGCTCAATTTTCTATATTGTGACAAAATTTAAGACCGAAACTACGACAATGCCTCCAAGTAATCCAATATATCATAAACTGCATGATGCCGTGCATTATGCTTCATTTGTAAACCATTGCTCAATGTGCACCAATGATCAGTTTAGAATGATCATTTTAACTAGCTGCTCAACATGACATGTTTGCACTAAATCATCTTAAATTTTGATTCAGAGTTCAAAATGTCAAGAATCCAACACCCACATTAAGCTAGCTCAATTTTTTATATACTGACAAATTTAATACCAAAATAGTTACGACAGAGTCTCTAAGTAATCCCATCTATCCCAAACTATGTGATGCCATGTATTATGCTTTGTTTGTAAACAATTGCTCAATGAGCACCAATAATCAGTTTAGAATGATCATTTTAACTAGCAAATCAATTTGACATGTACACACCAAATTGTCTTTAACTTTTGATTCAGAGTTCAGAATGACACGAATCCAACGCCCACGTTTAAGCTAGCTCAATTTTCTATGTTTTGAAAATTTAAGAACGAAGTAGCTACATAAAGCCTTCTTGTAATCTATCAAAACTGCTTGATGCCATGCATTATGCTTCATTTGTAAACCATTGCTCAATGAGCCCCAATGATCAGTTCATACTGGTCACTTGAAATGTCCACACTAAATCATCTTAACTTTTGTTTTAGAGTTCAGAATGACACGAAAATGCCAACGTTAAGCTACCTCAATTTTCTATATTGTGATAAAATTTAAGACCAAAATAGCTACAACAAAGCGTCCATGTAATCCAATCCATCCCGAACTGGGTGATGCCATGCATTATGCTTCATTTGTAAACTTTTGCTCAATGTGCTCCAGTGATCAGCTAAGAATGATCAATTTAACTAGCCAATAAAGTTAACATGTCCGCACTAAATCGTCCATAATTTTTGATTTAGAGTTCAGAATGACAGGAATCCAACGCCCACATTAAGACAAAGGCAAAAGCATAGAGATGGAGTCATGGTTCAAGAGCAAGCCTCTTGAACAAACCCGTGACCAGAGAGAGCCTAGTAAGTCTTCTAACCCTCAGAGATCCTGTGATATTACTTGTTTTAAGTGTAGGGGTTGCGGTCAAAATTCATGGGAGTGCCCAAACAACCGGATCATGCTAATCACGGAGGCTGGAGAGTACGAGTCTCAAGATGAAAAGGATTTTGAACCAGAAGCAGATTATGGAGACATAGAGTACCCTGATGTGGGAGAGGTACTGGTGACAAGACGAATCCTCAGTGCAATGGTCGAGCCCTCCAAGACCATTCAAAGGGAGAATATCTTCCACAGCCAGTGCACCATCAAGGGCAAGGTATGTAACCTCATAATAGATGGTGGTTCTTGCACTAACGTGGCTAGTGCGTATAGGGTTGTTAAGCTAGGTCTAGAGAAGACTAAGCACCCTTGGCCATGTCGACTGAGATGGCTAGATGACAAGGTTGAGCTCAAGATACATGAGCAAGTAACCATGCCATTCAGTGTGGGCAGATACCAATACCAGGTAGTTTGTGACATGATACCCATGCAAGCTGTCCATCTTCTTCAAGGAAGACTACGGAAATTCAACAAGGAGACATGGCATGATGGCTTGACCAATCTATACACCTTTGTGCATGACAAGAGAAAGGTCAGCCTATCCCCTCTAACTCCTGCCCAGGTACACGAGTTGCAACTACAAATGAGTAAGGAAAAGAAGCGCATTAAATCTAATTTTCTTATTCAACCGACTCATGTCTGGAGAGCTTTGGCTTCTAAGGACTTAATGTTACTAATGGTCTTTAAAGAAGCTTTGAGTGCATAAAAAGAACAGGTAGAGCTACCTCCTGAAGTAGCAGCCCTCCTCAAAAAATTTCAGTATGTATTTCCTGAGGAGATACCAGCAGGCTTGCCTCCTCTACGCCGCATTGAGCACCAGATTGACCTCGTGCCCGGAGCAGCCTTGCGCAATCGACCAGCCTACTGGATGAGTCCAGACGAGTCCAAAGAACCTGGGAAACAAGTTAACGAGGTCCTGGAGAAAGGCTATGCTTGAGAGAGCCTCAGCCCATGTGCCGTACCAGTACTGCTAGTCCCCAAGAAGGATGGGACTTGGCGAATGTGCGTAAACTGCCGAGCCATAAACAACATCACAGTCAAGTACCGACACCCTATACCGCGGCTTGATGACATGTTGGATGAGCTGAGATGAGCCACAGTCTTCTCCTAGATAGACCGCAAGAGTGGATACCACCAGGTCAGAATGAAAGAAGGAGATGAGTGGAAAACCGCTTTCAAGACAAAGCAAACAAGCGGACAGTCATGCCATTTGGCTTGACTAATGCCCAAAGCACCTTCATGCATCTTATGAACCAAGTTCTTAGGGCATACATCAGTAATTTTTTAGTAGTGTAATTTGATAATATACTTTTCTATAGTAAATGCCTCAGGGAACACCTCACACATCTTGAGATGGTGCTTAAAACTCTTCGACAAAAAGAGCTTTATGCCAATCTCATGAAATGCACCTTTTGTACTGACAAACATGTTTTCTTAGGCTTTGTTGTGAGTTCACAGGGCTTACGGGTTGATGAGGAAAAGATTCGAGCCATACAAGAGTGGCCAACACTGAGCAACATCAGCCAAGTAAGGAGCTTTCACGGCCTGACCAGGTTCTAGTGGAGATTTGTGCCCAAATTCAGCAACATTGCGTCATCCTTGATGGCAGTTGTGAAGAAGAATGTGGGGTTTAGCTGGGGGGAAGCTCAAGAGAAGGCATTCCAGGCCTTGAAGGATAGCCTCACGCACGCACCAATGCTAGTCCTCCTAGACTTCAACAAGACGTCTGAGGTGGAGTATGATGCCTCTAGAATAGGCATAGCTGTGGTGCTAACCCAAGGAGGAAGACCAGTGGCATACTTCAGTGAGAAGTTAGGTGGGGCCTCACTGAATTACCCCAGTTATGACAAGCCTGAATGAAGGCCGTAACACACTTGGACCGGTTGGAGAAGATTAGGCAAGAAACTCAGCCTTAGGCTTCTGGAATGGGGTTTTCTGGTCGATATTGGGTGGCAAGATGAAGTGATCCACACGAGGGATGGAAAACCTTGTAATAAATCACAAGTTAGAAGCTAGGAGGGCTGGTCTCAACTAGGGTTCTAAGCGATTAGATTTTTTAGGAGTAAAACTCGTAAGAAAAATGCTCTCTTTATTAATATCAAAAAACTTGTCGAACTACAATGCTGAAAGGAGCCTTAGTAATATGCTCAGCAGCTTTGACCTTCTAGGGTCAACCCAAAATTAAAAGGAAAAAATACAAAAGTGCATAAAGGAAAGATTATAAAAAGGAATAACCGAAAAAGGACATATACTTAAATGTTATTGACTCAATAAATAGAAAACTACTAATTCCTACCCTGAAAAACAGAAAAGGAAAATATATAATTGAAAACTTACCTACTTACCATTCGGCCAACAAATAGAAGGTGGCCGACCTTTGTTACACACGCTTACTCTTCAATTTGAAGTAGGGTTATGAAGTGTTGGGCCTTGACCTCTTTTACCACGAGAACCAAGTCTCTGCAGTCCTTTGAGATGTTGAGAAGCCCTTGAATTCATCCTTGCACTCTTGGCCCAATGGTCCTTGTCGTTGGTCTTCTAGGAGCCTGTCTACCCACAAGCTGAACTTGTGGAAGAGTGCCCTTGTTCTGCTCCTTTTCATGGCTCCTGGTGGCACCACTGGTGTAGAGACATCATCTAGGTTCATGCCTTGAAATTGGTAGCTGATTTGGTTCGAGTCTCCTTGTGTAGAGGTGGAAATGCTCGTGTGATCACTTGAGCCGGTTGGCCGTGTGTAGACCTGGCCGAGTTAAAATCGAAGCCGGTCAGATCGATTGGTGGGCCTGCAGCGTCACCACCTGTGCTGGTGGTGTTAGCCACGTTGCTGCCAGTTGGGCCGGAGGTTTGGGCCTCTTCGCCGGTGAAGTTGGTCGGCCCGGCCCGGCTGATCGTAGGGCCGGTGGTACTGCTTGGCCCGGCAGACGCGTCAAATTGCCCAGCTGCCTCGGGCAGGCCTTCTGTTGGGCCATTTAGATCTTTCGGCCGGCCAGAGGATCTGGTGTTCTCGTCATCCCCTCCCCCTTCAGTGGGTTTTGACCTCAAAACTGGTTCATCTGCAAGGAAAGGAGCTAAATCGGTCACATTGAATGTGTTAGACACATTAAACTCACATGGAAGTTCGTGCTGGTAGGCATTGTTGTTGATCCTCTCCAGCACTCTGAATGGTCCATCTCCTCTAGGGGCTATCTTGGAACTCCTTAGATTGGGGAATCTCTCTTGCCATAGGTGTAGCCACACCCAATCGCCTTGTTGGAAGATCATTTCCCTTCTCCCCTTGTTGGCATGAGTCACATACTGCCCAATCCTCTTCTCCAGGTTCTTCGCTACCTCCTGGTGCAATCTCTTGATGAATTCTGCCTTAGATGCTCCATTGAGGTTGGTCATTTCTGCTGGTGGTAGGTGTGTTTGCTCCAAAGGCGTTAGAGGGTTGAAGCCGTAGACCACTTCAAAAGGGGTCTTCTTTGTGGCTGAATGCACTACTCGGTTGTAGGCAAACTCAATGAATAGCAGGCACTCCACCCATGTCTTGAGGTTCTTCCCAAGTGTGGTCATGAGAAGAGTTGACAATTTCTGGTTGACCACTTCAGTTTGGCCATCGGTTTGGGGGTGGCACGTGGTAAAGAAGAACAGCTTCGTGCCTAGCTTTCTCCAAAGAGTCCTCCAGAAGTGGCTGAGGAATTTAGTGTCTCTGTCTGACACTATTGTCCTTGGCACTCCATGAAGATGCCCTACTTCCCTAAAAAACAGCTCTGCCGTTTGTGTGGCATCATTGACATTGGCACATGGTATGAAATGTGCCATCTTAGAGAATCGGTCCACCACTACAAAGATAGCCTCTTTGTGATTGATCTTGGGTAGACCTAGAACGAAGTCCATGGAGATGTCTACCCATAGATGTGTAGGTATAGGCAGAGGGAGATACAACCCATGAGGGTGCACTCGGGACTTTGTCTTCTTGCAAGTGATGCACCTTGCACAATAGGCTTCTACTGACTTCTTTATGTGTGGCCAATGGAAGTTCTCCCTGACCACGGCTAGTGTCTTGTCAACCCAAAGTGGCCCATAAGACCTCCATTAGCTTATCGGGTGAGAAGCTATCGTAATGATCGTTGCGCTTACTCTTCAATTTGAAGTAGGTTTATGAAGTGTTGGGCCTTGACCTCTTTTGCCACGAGAGCCCAAGTCTCTTGAGTACTTTGAGATGTTGAGAAGCCCTTGAATTCATCCTTGCTTTCTTGGCCCAATGCTCCTTGTCGTTGGTCTCCTAGGAGCTTGTCTACCCACAAGCTGAACTTGTGGAAAAGTACCCTTGTTCTGCTCCTTGTCATGGCTCTGGTGGTACCGCTGGTGTAGAGACTTCATCTAGGTACATGCCTTGAATCTGGTAGCTGATATGGTTGGAGTCTCCTTGTGTAAAACTTCAAATGGCTGTGTAATCGCTTGGGCCGGCTGGGACGTGCATAGAGCTTGCCAAATGGACTGGTGAGCCAGCGGCATCACCAGCTGGGCCGGCGGCGTCACCAGTTGGGCCGGCGGCGTCACCAGTTGGGCCGGCGGTGTTAATCACGTTACCGCCAGTTGGGCAGGAGGTTTGGGCCTCTTCGCCACGAATTTGGTAGGCCAGGTGATGAG